>CM070105.1:12097015-12247015 GCA_036178185.1 Liparis tanakae
TAATAAATATATATCAAAGCGTAACTGAAATAATAATAACGGAAATTAATGGAAGTTAGGTGTTTATTATTAGATTATGATTATGATTATTATTATTAATGTCAGCTTCAGCACTTCACATGACTCTGACCGGACAGAGGAGCACCTTCAGTGGTAGACTCCTGTCACTGTCATGCTCATCAGACAGGCTGAGGAAGTCCTTTGTCCCCAGGGCCATTCAACTGTTTAACACCTCACAGAAAGGGGGGGGGGGGGGAGAGGGACTCTGCATGAGTCTACCTCCGTCTCCTCTCCGCCGCTTCTCAGCTATTGTCATTTCATTTTTTACTTCAATTTTGCCATCCCACTGTCCATATCTCATTTACTCATTTACTCATTTAATGTGTTTTGTTTGTTTTTACTCTTAATTGCACATACTGGTTTACTTATAGCGTTTATTTATAGCTTTTTGCACATCCTCGTGGATATAAACACCCAATCATGCACACTTTATCTGTAAATTCTTTATTCTCCCTACTCCCTGTGTACATGTTCCCCCCTATGTGTATTGTTATTTGTGAGTTAAGTTTGATGTTAAATGTATAAGCTACTGGATGACCTGAATTTCCCTCGGGATTAATAAAGTATCCATCTATCTATCTATCTATCTATCTAGCATCAAAACCCATGCAACTGTATAAGCAGAACATATGAGACCAAAGATATAATAAAAACGTAACAAAAAACTAGAATACAAATATGAATCTTCAACAAAATGTTTCAGTTCAGTACTTTTTAAAACTTGTATATTATTGTATTCTTTTAAATCCTGTAAATTTATTTTCTATAGTGCCTTGTGTTTCTTGATATATTCTTCTTCCTCTTCTGTTTGTCTTATGTGAAAAATTATGAATTACATTATTGTTGAAAGGTGTTATACATCGCTTAAAAGAAAAGAGACCCTGCCTTGTATTGTCAGTGTATTAATTTATAACATAGTTAACTTAATCCAAAATATATTTAATGTATGCAATACAATAACATATTCCTTCAGTACTGTGGAGAAGTTATAACAATATTTAAAAAATAGTTACTAATTTGTTTTAAATATTACATTGGCACAATCAATTTGTAATGTGTACTATATAAAATTGGATACTCTACTCCAGTGGTTCTCAAATGGGGGTCCGCGCACCCCTGGGGGTACATGAAGGCACTCCAGGGGGTACGTGAGATTTAAAAAAAATCTATTTAAAATTAGCATCCATTAAAAAATCCTTTAAAAATAGTTATTTAATAAATATTCAATAAAACACAAGTGTAAGTCCATAAACTGAATTTTATATTAAGTAGGCAATTTTAATTTAATTAAACCTAGGGGAAACACTGCTGTATATTTTTACCAAAGATTATTTGCACTGGTTAGGGGGTACTTCACTGAAAAAAGTATTTCACAGAGGGTACATCACTGAAAAAAGGTTGAGAACCACTGCTCTAATCTATGTCATATTGCTGTGGAATATTTAAGTTATATTCTTTTTCTTTTTTTAGAATAATAAAAAGAATTTGTAGAATTTTTATTTATTTATATCTATTAAATCAGCAGTTAAATATATATGTTGCTGTGTTTGTGTTTGAATTGAGGGATTTTCCATTCTTCAATATAATTCTGTTGATATCAATATAGTATAAACGAGAGTAGTATTTGAATGCAGGTGACGTTAATCACAACAAGTGTTACCTTAAAAACTCTGCTCCAGGTGAGGCTCGAACTCACAACCTCGGCATTGCTCTGCTGCATACTGTCATATAAGTACCGCGCGCTAACCGATTGCGCCACTGGAGCTTCGGCGAAGATCGGCCAGGATTTCTGTTTAAGAAAGTCGGGAAAGGCCTTAAAGGACAAATATCTTCAGACGATAGACGTTTATTTTATTTTTGACTCATGTGTTTTGCAAAGCTTTCGACGTAATGGAGACCAGTGATAACTCTGCGGGACACCGGTGGTCACATGGAGTCCAGCAAACAATGTGCTGCGTTCAAGTACCTCTCACAAAGCTCCGGCTTCTAAGTTTGACACGCAAAATTATGATTGAGTGTTTTGGCGTTTTCTTCGAAAAAACAACACACCATGAAATAGTTAGAATAAACTAACATTAACAAAACTTGTAAACTTCACTAAACGTGCTTGCATTTTATTTGTTTAACTCTTAGTCCATATTTGATCTATTTAGAAATACATATATATAAATGAGTCAATAATGACGCAAATAGGCTTATTAACGCATCTCACAAAACGTTTTGTGGGTATTTTTTGTCATTTTAAATGCCTTGACATCATCATCAACATTTGCAATTTTTTTTATAAATAAAAAGGAATGTGTTTTAAAAAAAACGATGCGTAAAGAATACATAGAAGTGAAGGAATCTGTGAAAAACAAGTGGAACACACAGGCTTAAGATCCATGAGAGTCATTGGGTCATTTGGGCTGCTTTTCATGTTTTGGGTTAGTTCCAGGTTAGAACATGTTAGGTGACAGTTCACTTTTCTTTGCTGTGTGAACTTGACTTGCCCACACAGATCCCTGACCGCAACTCCATTCAACACCTTTGAGATTAACTGAAGAATAGGCCTACCTGTGCTTGAGCTCACACATCCTCTCGTGGCCGATGGGAGTAAACCCCTGCCACCAACATCGTGTATACAGCAGCACATTGATGCCCATGTTCTTGGACCAAGATAGCCAACAATCACATGTAGTTGCACACATACTTTTGGCTAGTATGTATATTTACATGTGCAAAACTGCAAGAGTCACATGTCATCCATTACATCATGATAATATGGATGACATCACTAACATGTTTCAAACTGCTGAGGCTTCTTTTTATTTTATCCCCTGCAGTCCCACATGCATAATAAGACACATCCAATTACAACATGTCAGAGTCGATCTGAATAATGTAATGTATGCTCTCCCTTGTCTCTGATGCTCATCTTCAAGGGACACCACAGGCAGTTTAGTAAATTTAGTATCACAACAACACACAGCAATTACAACCGTTGAGGACATGTTTAAAGCAAAGGAAAAGCACATGAAGTACCTGAGGCAAGCTTCCAGGAACATGATTTGTAACGTGAGAGCACTCCTCATTCCTTATCACTGCATGGGTCAAATTACCATCATTTGTGTGGGTATTTCATCACACAGGCTCCATCTCATTTCACTACGCCCTCAAGAGACACTAAGAGAGGCAGAGAGACGGAGTATAGTGGCTGGGAGGCAGAGCCGCCTGTCAGGGTGCAACAACACCAGATAACTCACAGAAACCGGACATCATAATCCTGCATTTTTTTATTTAGTTTTATTATTCTCGGCATATTCATAATTCAACACATGACATACAGGGAACACTAACATAAACATTCTGAATGAAAGAGAAGAAATCATCAGCGGAGGCTCTCGCCTCAAAGACATGCGGCGGCGATGCCAGTTTTAAAATCTCATAATCAAACCAGCAACTTTTTGAGGCAATGCCCTCTGGCAACATGCAGCAATGCAGCATCGAGAGAGAGAGAGAGAGAGAGAGAGAGAGAGAGAGAGAGAGAGAGAAAGAGAGAGAGAGAGGGGGGGACTTGAAAACAGGAGAAACTCGACTGTTGTTTTGAAGGAGCAATGAAGAAAACAATTGCTGGCAAAGTTGCTCATCTTTTTTTTTGCCTCAAAATGTTGCAGGTCCATCACAGCCTTGAGGACAGGATGACAGATCCATGCCCCTTTCTGCTGCGAAGGAAGTGCTTTAGTACCTAAGGTACTGCTAGGTAGGTACAGTCGGCCATAGAAATAGAATGAGTAGATTTACAGTGTTTTAATGAGATATACAATATATTATACACGGGTTCATGAGGGAGGCGTGTGCTGTTTGCAGTATGCTGGCTCTCTATTTCTTAGCCTTGATATATTTTCAGACCTGTAGATTTCTCCAGAATGACTGATGGCTTTTGAAAAAGTTATTTGTGAAACAATGTCTTCAGGTCATCACTCTTCAACACCGGCTCATTGATTTAAAGCTCAACAGGAGCTTGAAAACCTGCAGGTATAGAAACACACCGCGAAGCAGCTGGGCTGCTAGTTCAGTTCATAGTGCATTTTCTTTTTAACGTCAGCGTTGGACATTTGCCTCTTCTCTAATGAGATCCCACCCTCTACCCCAAAGTAATCCAGCCCCATGCCCCCACCCATTGCCCCACCCAAAATAACGTTATACAAACAACTTCACTACAATTTACCATCAACACAAAAAAGGTTGCACAAAAATCTGTCGTTATGTCCATCCATAAAAACTAAGAACAGGACACGTCAACAACCACTCGTATGTGATGTTGTCATTATCATAAATACACACACTCACTCACTCTCTCTCTTTCTCTCTCTCTCGCTCTCTCTCCCTCTCTCTCTCTGCCCGACGCTTGCATGCACCCAAATACAGTATTTACACATTCCCAGGATGACAGACAGGCAACACTTGCACTCAGGTGTATGTTTCTATTGCATCACAGCTCGGGACATCCTTCTGTTGCCAGACAGTTTCAGGGTTCTGGATAAGAACAGCATTTTAAGGACTTGCGGAATCTAAAGATAGAATAGGAGGTGATAATTTGTTATTTAGTATGCAGCAAAGGTGTCAGAGGATCCGCGCCGCTTCAGTCGTGGATGACGATGGGGCCTCGCATCCTCAAGCTGGGGTGAGGCTGCGGAGGGGCGAGGATGAGCCCCTGCGGTGAGGCCTGGGTGACCCTGCGCAGGGTGATCTGCTCACATGGCTGCCGAGAAGCGTGCCTCAGCTGGGAGCGGGACAGCAGCCGCCTGGCCCTCCTGGAGGCGTGGACACGAGACGGGACATAAGAGCAGAAGAAGACACACGGATGCCAAGCTATTGTCAGTAAAGGTAGTAGTTAGAACGGCAGAAGACTAAATAATCTCCCCAGGTTGCCAAATGACCGTTGCCAAGGTCAGGAATTCATTTTGAATTGTTTAGCCCATCATGGACGAGAAGTCTGTAAATTGCTCGGGAAAAAGTGACATTTGAATCCACAATTCAATGACGACTGTAAAACGACTGTGGGGTCAGTTCCTAAAGACGTTTTTTGGTGAAATTGTTTTGTCGATCAGATCCAGGCACTAGCGTCATAGTCGCTTCATATTGAGCACACAGATGTGAGAGAGCGGTATTGAACTTCTCATACACATTTCACCAAGGAAGCAGAAGCATATTTTGAAAAGGCAACATTTTCCTTTACTGCGCATTTGTGATTTGGGAAATTTTAATTTGATTGTTGACTTATTTTATTTTGCCTCTGGAGATATGCAACATGTCTTGGAGTTTGAGTGCTTAACATCACACAATAATTTAGTAGCCAATAGCTCAGGATTGCATTTCCACAGCGTGTTTCAGAAAGCCACACTCGCTAAGCCTCATACATTATTTGTTTGAATACATTATATATCAACAGAGCTGCCAACCGGTCTGGTGCCTGGAGGACAGCCTGCAGTGAAAAGGCTTCCTGCTCATACAAACAAGGATGAAACCGGCTTTGGGCTGTCGGCTTCGTAGGATGGACTATTATTCATGAAGGCTAATGGTTTACCAGCCGTTTGACAACAATGCAACTGGCCATTGATCACTTGATTGTACAAATGCTGTCACGACTCGACGGTTGACACAGTTTATGCTCCTCTCTGTCGCTGCTCATCTAACGGGCAACAGCTTCACATAGAAATGCAATAACTGATACATTCAAGATATAAAATGGAGAAACTATTAAAGAGAGAATACTGCAAACTTTAAGTTGGTTAAATTATTTAACGCGGGACGAAATGTTCAGTTTAAAAGGCACTGAATTTGTCTTCCAGGCTTTA
This sequence comes from Liparis tanakae, assembly GCA_036178185.1. NCBI lineage: Eukaryota > Metazoa > Chordata > Actinopteri > Perciformes > Liparidae > Liparis > Liparis tanakae. The sequence goes on from CM070105.1 coordinate 12,102,916, forward strand.
GAGAAGTAATTAGAAAACAACCACTTTTTCTCATTTTCTTTATTGAGCATCAGTAATTACGAACACACAGGTACTTCCCTGCAGGATTTTCAGACTCATATAATGGATCTTGCTGGTTCCAGACTGCAGTGCTGTTACAAGAAGGCTCTTGTAACAACAGCCCACAGCCACCAACACTAAACTACACGGCCGGGGGGGAGGGCACATGCACACTAATGGAATTCATTTGCAGACAAACACAAGATACAGAACCACAGCGTTTCCTTCAGGGGGTCAAGAAAAACACTTTCAGATTTAATGCCCGGCCCTCGTCTTTTCTTCCTCGTTCGCTGCTTTCTCAGCAGCACCACGGATGTTTTTCTTGTGTTGTGAACAGGAAAACACATCCGTTCCCTCCAGATCCCAGCTGTTGATAAAATGAGCACTCGTGAAGACCCTGCACACATGATGTGCATGCAACAGTCGTGCATCAGCACAGGCATCTATCAAGTACAATGAACCCTGGGATTAAGACACAGTCCAACATACTGAGAGTTAAAGCAGAATGGGAACCAGAGAGAAGAGCTGCAGATTTAAATCATCATCTCAAAGCTCTGCTGTGGGTCTGTTCCGCCGGCCGTCGGGAGGAGGAAAGCAAACATGTAAATCCAACACGCTCCAATTTATTTATGTCTCATTTACATCTCTGTTTCACTTTCTCTCCTTCCGGATTAATAATTAAATCATTATTTTTTTATTAATATAATATATCTCAGTTTTTTTGGTTCAAATTCAACTTCTCTGTGTTTCATTTTAGGTACATTCTTGCACAGATTCTTTACTTCAATAATAGTGTCAATGCAAAAGTATCATCATCAAAATGTACTTCAAGTATTACACATATTCATTCAGCTGAAATATGTCTCCTTTGACTGATCTGTTTTATGAATTTATGATACCACTAGATTATTTATGCTGATGCATTGATGCATAATAAACAACAATAACAAAGGTATGTGGTTATTTTAAGCATTTAAAAAAAAAGGTTGGGCCCATCAAAGGATCACACGATTAATTGTAAAATGATAAATCTGTTGGGAAATAGAAATACATGTTTTTGTAATGTCTAATGTTTGTTTTTTCATCAGAGATCTTTTTGGGCCTGAACCTGTTTTAAAACCACTTTTATTTTATCATTGTATCATATGGTTCCCTTAATCAAAATCAACAAAGTGGCAGCTGTTATATAAATGTATTGCAGTATACAGAACATTTCCTTTGAAGTAGAGTGGAAGTATAAAGGAGCATACAATGTAAATAAAGTAAAGATTAGACACATTACAACTGTACTTCAATAGAGTCCATTGATTAGCTATCTCAGTTTGAACTATACTTGCCAAAGGATTTTCTTCATCCTCCCTTTTAAAAACATTAACTTCATTTATTCCTCTTTGGTCCGGACTGAAATATCTCAACAACTATTGGAATGAGAGTATCTATCATGGTTCCCTGAGGATGAATCCTATTGACCTCGTTGATCCTCTGAACGTGCCTCTCATGCCATCATGAATTTTACATTTGTTGTTCAGAGTGAAAAATATTGACTATTAGATGGATTGCCATGACGTTTCTAGATTGTTTTCGTCTCCAGAGCAAAATGCATGGTTCCCAGAGGATGAATTATAAAAACGTTTTCACATAGCATATAGCATTCACACAGCGTTATCAGTAAGCACACATTTTTCATTGCCATGAAATAAGGTACACACATTAATCTCGCCCCACAGGATGATACAATCATTATGACATTCTTATCTTATTTTTGTCCGATTTAGCAGTTTGAATTGTTTATGTCTCTGTAAACAAAAGTGTTCATGTCCCTCTCTGCTTCTCGCTCTATTTGTCTTTCTTTCCTGCCCTGAATAAGTGGGAGTGATCTCCCACTGTTTATCTCTGTTCTTCATCACTCTGAGAAAGAGTCGGAGATGGGGATGAAATTAAACTTCCCATCGTCTTTCATCAGCAGCAGCCGTTTAGAGCACATCTATTAATGTCTTTTATTTAGAGAAGCATTCATTTTATCTGCAAGAGGAGCAAATAACAGTGGAATATAATAAAGGGCCATTATTCAACAGGACATATCTCGCACACGCAGACACAGCCGTGTTGATATTGCAAGTGAGTGATCGTATGAGTGCAGCCATGGTTAATGTAGTAATGATATTTCCACTCAGGACCCGGCGCTGCCTGGCTCCTCGCTGGCCGATCTGCACCAGTTAGCTGCGCTAATTTTAGCCTCTGTGAAGTGAAGGCGGCGATGGAGGCCGGGCGCCATGCCTCCTTTAGACACAGGCCTAATAGGAGAACATGGGTCTCTCTCACAATGAGACATGCACACATTGACTCATCGTGTACGAGCGTGTGAGAGAGTATGTCCATCCATGTGTGAGAATAAATCAGACAAGAAAGTGTGTACAACGAGAATGTGATGTTTCTTTTTTTTGGGACGATTAAAAAAAATATTTAAAGAAATGTAACACCTTTATGTGTGTAATACCTTAAGCACTCTGTTTTGTTTACAAGGCATAACAATTAACTCCGTCAGTTTTTAAAGGAGCTTGTTATATTTAATATTCATTCAGCATCAGCTGAATGCATCATCAAATCTTACATGACCGCCCACAATTTTAGTCTTGAAAGAAATTAAATATCTCTACAAATACAGCATATAATACTCATGACTATGATCCTCTCTGGCAGCTCAACATGCAAACATAACAGTACTCACATGTAGCCCTGCCTCGAGTTGATTAGTCGACTAATCGATCATTTTGTTTATAGTTGTTATTTTTTAAGTTATTTTTCCTGCTTATTTAAGACGCTTATGAGAACGTCTCCGGAGAAAAAATATATTTTGTGTGATTCTTTAGCGAGCTACTTAAATTTTGTATTAAAATAATCAACTTATTGATTATTGGTCGAGGACACCCTGTTAACATCTTTGTGTGCTAATATTAGGACAAACACAAAGTCAATTTAAGGCTGAAAGTTTGTAGTTTTGTGGGGTTTTTTTATAAACCAAAGTACTGGACAGATTCCAATTTTGAAGTTATTTCATCCAGAGGGGAACGTTGATATCAAATGTCATGGCAATCTAATAATTCTTAAGACATTTCACCAAAGAAATCCTAAATCATTTTAATACATTAAGCATTTGTTTGCGGAACATAATCTGCCTTAATCTATCAAATCTGTATAAAATGCAATCCGATTAAAAGGAGTTCACCAGTAAAAAAAAAAAAAAGGAAAGTAATTGTTTCGACTTTTCATATCTTACGTATGGTTAAGTGTTCGATTATAATGTTAAAGAGCATTTCTATGGAAAGCTAGTACTTAAAACAATGATTATTTAGCCCTATTATCAGGCCCAGCAGTATCTTAAATTAACTGAGCTCTCTGACAGGTGACACCATTCTCCTCCTTTAAACTGCCTCTGAATCTTAAACTCACCCAAGCAAAGAGCAGTTACTCAGACCATATATCTGCATGGCATTAGATCAGAATATAAAAGGCTGGCTCAACTGGCATCATAGGCATCTTCATCTGAATGCCATGGCACCCTCATTGAATCCTGCAGAATTCCTTTTTTTATTGGCCTAAACATATTGGAAATCAAACAAGAAAAAAAAGGTTATAGAGAATATGAAAATCCCTCCGAGGTCGCTACAACCCCCATGTGAACATGACCACTATGTTTCCCTGATAAAAAATAATCTTAGTTCAGTCGGTCTTAACTAGTGCTTTTACAGTGTCTCATATCTGTGTAATCTACATTAGTGTTTTGATAAATAAAATAAACACTTCTATTTTAATACTTTTAAATTGATTTCAACTCTGCAGACACTCTGTTTCAACTCAATTAGTCTGTGTGAATTTAGGCAACAATGCATTGTGTATGTGTACACACTACACAGCTGTCTGAGGTCGACGCAGGACAGAAGTAACATCTGCCCCGGCTCAATTATTCTTATACGCTGTTACTGGGCTCTCAGCATCACTTTCCCCTCACACGCACACAGTCAGCCAATCAGAGGTTTGAAAAGGGTCACCTTTGCTTACCTGGTCTCCCGGGTAACAAGGAAGAAGCTGTCATCAGGAGCATCGATCCAGTTGGGGCGTCTCTTGCGGATCATGACACCACTTCGGGAGTTTCCACTGCTGCTGCTGCGGCCGTTATGCTGCAGAAAAGCAATTATTCTTTTAATTTTATTACAATAAGTGGTGACGCAGGTGTGCAGGATTTATTATTCATAATTTTTAAAGAGTGTAAGACACCTACCAGGAGGGGTCCACCACCTGTCGTACTAGGGTTATCTGCAAAAAGAAGAGAACGGTGCAAAGTATGCATGAGGCAATCTGTCACTTTTGAAAAGTATTGATTACTTTTCCTGGTTACAAGTGATGCAACAAATGACTGTTTCAATTTCAATAAAAATAGTGGAGTTACCAATAAAAAACAAAGTGTCAGACTGAAGTTGAATCATCCAAATTATCCAAATGATCCCCATCTGCTGATTCGTTTTCATTAGAATTAGTGGTCATTCTCTCCAACGAGCTAGTTTAGATAAGAAATGGCAAAAAAGGTTATCAGCTCCGGGTGGATTCCCACTAATTCGATTTTATCAAGCAAAAAGATGACAAGGACATTGGATATCAACAAGGCTTGGTCCCTACAGTTCACTCACAGCATACGTAACTCAGTTAAAAACAAGACAATTTTTTTTTTTAGAGGGGGTTGGGGGGCTTAACAGATGAAAACAAGAACATTCTTTTTTTCTTCTAGGCAGGATGAAGTTAAGCAATAGAACTCCTAATATCAAATACATCATAATACTAATGCGTACTTCAGAAGATGTTTAAAGACATGTGTCTGTGTGTGTACCTGAGCGTCTGTCCGGCTCAGCCCTGCTGTGGTGATGGTAGCCGCGTTTTCCCAGCATGCCGTGGGGGCCGTGCGGGAGAGAAGAGAGGAGGCGTCGGGGGGGAGGCGTCTGCAGGCCCGGGGTGCGGTGGGAGCGAGGGACGTGGGCTGCTGGCCGGGACTCTGCAAGAAACACCACACTGGAGCTGCATCAACGGGCTCCTCTTTGAACGAGGTCTATGGCTGGGATTTGATCGTTATTCAAGTAAAACCCTACTGCTCAAACACGGATTGTGTGTGTGTTGATTTACCTAGAAATTGGACAACACTGGTCAGAGTGCTCCTTTGGGCGGCTCTGGTTTTGGGGAGGCGAGTCCCCTGTCCTTCCGACACCCTTAAAATGTCTAAACCAAACACACACATACATTTAAACAAACCAGTGCAGGGTCTCAGTCACTTCTGATCTTCCTCGGAGATACTGTTGGACATTTCTAGTAAAAAAAAAGAACTAAAAAAAGCCAGGAGATTGGTAGAATTGTGTATAAAATCACTCCTATTGTTGATGAGACAATGTCAGGATGTGAATGAAAAAAAACTCTTATGTTTAAAAAGAATGATGCAATAACCCAGAGGTGTTGATGTGGCGACTTACTTTCTGGGATGGTATGTCCACTCAAAAACACTCTAACAGCGGGCACATAGAGGCGGGAGTACATGCAGACACACGAACAGCAACACGTATTGTAAACACACAATAAACGGAGGTATTATGACAGCAGGCACTGACGGTTGAGTCCATGCTGGGGGTGGGAGGCATGTCTTTATGGTTCCTCTGAGTGTGGCGGAGTTGATGGACAGATAACACGGGACACATGAAGCACAAAGACTCGGAAGAGATGCTTTCAGGTGTGACTTTATTGGACGTCTACGCTCACGTTCACACGGTGATGAAAGAAAAGAGCAAGAAGAAGAGGTAGAAGATGAGGTGAGAATATATTGCAACAGTTGTTAAAAATGAAGGACGAGGAGGCGAAGTGGAGGGGGAGAAATGGCTCTGAATGGAAAATCCTGTCTGCAGGATTTACAAGAGGCAACATGATGGAAACACATGAATATTGGATGATTTGAACACAGGAGAGCAGCGGAGCGGATGGCATGTCGAGGGACCATCCAAGAGGACGTGACCCAGTTGGTAACTCTTGATCTACAGCCAGCAGCAAAGTCAAGAGCAGCTAGTTATATATGTACCAAAGAAAATAAGGTCCTTACTTCATCCTCAACCTCCCTTCTTTCAAGTCGGATCAGTCCAAAACCCAGTTAAGCTCATTATCAACCCAAACACAATTCATTTTACACACAAGGAAAAACAAAAAAGAGATGGGGATGGCAAACACACTGAGACCGAGGTTCAGTATTTACAATAAACATTCGTGGCTGCGACAACTCGTTCCGTCATGACAGCACAGAGTGGGCACGCCTTGGACCAGGGGCGCCGTGCAAAATAGAGCTTCTCTTAGTAAAATAAATGTTCTGTACGTCTGACGTCAGCGAGTACACGGCTCGGACTACAATAGGAGTACTATTGGACTACAGTCTACTGGTTAATGACGGGAGCAATTCAGTTAGTATGTGTGTGTGTGTGTTTTATTTTTACGTGTGTGCAGTCGTGCTTGTGTGCAAAAAAGCTCCATTTAACCAATAAATCTGTGTGTATAATTCCAACAATGGCTTTTCAGTTCGCAGTGACCAAAAAGGACCGTAACACATAAAAGAATCAAAAAAATAAAACCACGAATGAAATGATGATTGAAACTCATAGTTATGAGGACAGGCAGTCTTTATTGGAAACAAGGGGTGGGAGAATACAAAAACCAAAATAATAATAATAACAATAATAAAAACAGAAAGAGAGACAGGGGGGGGGAGCCGGGGCAGAGATGGGGGGGTTGATGGTGAGGCGATCAGGGTGAGGGAGGGTGGCGAGTGAGTGAGTGTGTTTCTGTATGTCTGCATATGTTGTGTTGTGTCTGCAGGTGTGTGTGTGTGTCCATGTGGCAGAAGTTAGGAGGAATTGAAAGAGCTCTTACACTCTGCCTTTATGGACCCACAGTTAATGGGGACAAATGGCCGGCGCGCAGCACGGCGCAGCCTGATGATGTCACGGCACATGTGCCGGGCCAGCTTGGTGAGGCGGGTGGCCTGCAGCAGGAACGCCTGCTTGGTCTTCATGGAGGACTTCGGGCTGCCGCTGTTTCGCATGGGCACCATGTGATTGGACTGGCGAGGAGCGTGGCCCCGTGAGCGAGGCTCCTGGGAGGGAGAGAGGAGAGAAAGAAACATTTTTTGCAAACAGTTTAGGTGCTTTCAATTTTTTTTATAAAGCCCATAAAAACTTCTTCCTCAACCATCTTCCAAAAGAAAGAAATACATGTATACTTTTCTTTATCCCTGTGGGGACATCCTCACTTTTAGCCTCCACATCTCAATTTATTTTATTTTTAAAGTGTGCCAATGGTATAAACGCTGTCACTTAAAAGTTGCTTTTTGTTTACACCTAAATAAAATAGTATCACCACATAGAGCAGTTGAAACCTGTTTATATAAACAAAACACCAACATTTTAGCTTTTAGATCAAAATAAATAAAAAGCTCAGCAATAAATCCTCCCCTCATAAATTATTTTAAAAGAGGTGTTGACATTTTGGAGGCTTTGTGCTGCTGTTGAACTGTATTGCTGTTACCAAGAGGTGTCCATCCGGTCTATGTCAATGAGGGTTACTACACATCGCTAAATTACCATAAAGTTGAATCAGGAGCTTATAGAAAAAACACCTAAAATCAGAAGTGAGCAGCACCACCTTCACGAAGGTGGGTTTACTGCGAGGCTGTTACATAACGCATTACATAACTGGCATTTTAAGAAACATTGCTGAACAAATGTGGGCAACAGAGAATCACAGGTGTAAGTCTTATGTGAGCCGATCCAGGGATTATTGTGTTGTGTATGCAGGCTCACTAACATTGTACAGAGATGTTTTGATTACAAAGCCATCATATACGTTATTAATTACACCTGTACAGAAACAGGGTTGGAGTGTGGGTCTTTGTTCTGCGTCCTAAACAAATTAATTGCTAATAAAGAAAATATGTTGACTAAAAATTGACCTTTAGATAAGAAATGCTACAAAAAACAAATCACAGCATATTCATTTGTATAATTTCCTTAAATAGAATATTTACATCGACCTGACTACAGTGTCCCAGCTGACATACAAACTGGTCAGTTTTCTCACCTCGGGAAGAATAATCTAGACGGTAAATAGGGAATGTGTGAATGTATGAATACATGAATGTGAGATACCGTCACTGATGTCTTGAGCTCAATGAATAATTGATGTCGACAGCTGACGACATTACTCGTATACTGTATATGTTAAACTTAACAGAGCTGAAGTTGTGTGGGTTTTGTTCCATGCTTTATACAAACATCTCTAACACAGTCCTTAGGGAGTCAAGAGCATGAGCTGGGGTGATGGTAAACATGTCTTCAGGAACTGTGGCTCCACCCCTTTCCCCCACTACTCCCCAGGAGTTTTACATCCGTGGCTGCTGAGCTTACGTTGGTTGCTGGACTGGGGGACGTCCTCTCCTCGGGTACCTCGGCTCTGCTTGGCATCTTCAGGCCTCCGTACTTCTTCCAGTACATCCAGCAGGAAACGCAAAGGCGGCACTGCATGTTTGGTGGCCCCCATGAGTACCATTGGGCCGACTGCATGTCTGTGGAGGCACAAAATGCATCATTGAAAATTAGAAGCGGGTCAAAGACACTCAGCGTATTGATCTCTACTTTGACCGCTTTAAGTCCCTCTTTAACGATGTCATCAATATCCATATATCAGACCATGAGTTTGGTACCTTTAGTGACTTCAACATCTGTGCAGTCTCAGTCCATACACATTTATTAGTAGTAAAGACACATAATTATATTTATAGTAGTGTTTTTGTCGCACACCCATTCCGTTTCTTATTGAATCATGTCTCTTTCTAAATAGCTTCTTCAAGACAAAGAAATTAAACCACAATAACATGAAATTGCTTCATGCTCAAAGCTTTCTGACAGTCCAACGTAAGGCTTTTATTGTGACACTTTATCTTCTGGTAGCCCTTTTTAATGATGCTAGTGAGCGATTGCTCCTCGTGCGCCTCTTTGTTGACACCACTTAGAATAGAGTTAGGTTAGTCTATTAAAGTCGTTTTATTTTCTGTCAACAAGTTGACGGAATGAAACAACTTTAATAAGGAGATGAATGGCGAATAGCAGAGAAAAATAAATATAAATACTCTGTTGTTTGCAGCATAAATCCCCTTGTAATGGGCATTTCAATAAATTTAAAAAAGATAGAATAAGCATAAATGTTGCAGCAGAGCAGGTCTAACCCTTCCTTACATTAATAGATAAGTGTAGTTGAAAGTGAAGGGAAAGATGATCACCAGCTGCCACAACAAACGGACACGTTGTGGTGAAACTTAGAGCAAAGCTTCTCTCCCCGAGTCAGAAGAGCTCGACCGGACCCAGCATTAGTCCGTCTTTTTTCTAATCGACCGATGTTCGCTGTCCCTGTGATTACATTTCACACTAGCCTCAAACACACACCCGCTCTCACAACCAGATCAAACTCACTGTAACAGCTCTCGCAGGCTCTGCCCCCGCCTGCTGCATGGAAGGCCCCGGGCCCCGCTCCATTCACTGTCGCCATCTTGCCATTGGTCATAGAGATCTGGTTGGGGTTGGGCTTGTTACTGTCACAGAGAAGAGCGAGAGGAGAGTTAAGGAACAGACAGAGAGCGCTGCTGCCCGAAGCAATGCATCAATTATGCATGAAAAAACGCGGTTACAGCAACAATTCCTACATCTGGAGATGTGAAATAGAGTCACTTACTATGTGGGGATATAGACCTGCTTCAGTTTGCTCTCTGCCTCGGCTGCCTTCAGTCTCTTCTGCTCAGAGAGAAACACGGAGGAGGGATTCATTAAGGTGAAACAAATTAACTGTAATCTCCGATAAAAGTTCAGCCAATTTGACTACTTTTTTAATTAACCCTGAAAGGCATTACAACTGTTATTATCAAATGTGTCAGTGCATTTCAAAAAGGTGTCGTTTCCCTTCTTCTTGACAGGTGTAAGCTCGTTACACCCTTTCCTGGTAATCATAATCAATTAAAATGTGATATTCATGAGACACATTCTGCTGATTCTCCAATCCAAAGTGACCGCTTCTCTCAGAGCTGCTAACCAACCAACCTTTGCTTTTACTTAATTCCAAGATTTTTATTTTCACATTGTAAAATGGTGCACGAGCCTCAATGCACCATTTTACAATGTGAAAATAAAAACATTGGAATTAATGTATCGCCACGTACATAATTGATAGAAAGCAGGGGGTTAAATGGAGTTTCAAAGATGTACCACGTTATGGTAATAGACTGGTGATCTAATGGAAGACGCTATTTACAGTAAGTTAATAAAGTTACAGAAAGCAATTAAAGATTTCTCAGCTTCTATCCATTATTATACTTTACGGTAGTGCAATACTAAATCACCAGAGTATCAATGTGCCACGCAGTAGCCAATAAACGTGCAACAGAAGACATGCAGAACATCAGTACCCCAGCACATGCATGCAGACATACATAACAAACACATTCAAAACAGATACAAAGAACCAGAAGAAAACTGAACATCTTTCAGAGTGTGCCGAGTACAGGAGAAAGACAATAAACAAACACTAGTTTGGTAAATACTGATTTTGCCTCACCTGTTGCACGTATCTGTCTGTTGTCTTCCACATGTAGTAGTACTCTATGATACTAGTCAGAGACTTCCATGGCAGCTTCACAATAGGAAATAATGAAGAAGTGTAGAGAGAGAGAAAATTAATGGTATAAATATATCATGTTTTTGCCATCTGGGTGCAGAAATTCATAAATATTCATGAGCGGCGTTGTGACCAGAGAGGCTGAAAGCTAGCGGCTTTGCCTGGTTCTGAGCCCGACCAAAACAAACACACTCACCCAGATGCACACGGTGATTCACACATTTAATAAGTATTCATGAGCACCTGGTGGCCCCACTTACACCCATATCCTGTCTTTATTGTACAGTACAGGTAGATGGTGGGAAGAAAAGATAGAAATAGTCTCCCCCCCGTAGGCTTGAGGTGGCTATTAAAATCGTTCATGTTTCTTTTATAAAAACAGTGACGGAAGTATCAAAACATCCATAGAAACTTCTACAAACACTCCAGCGGCACAATCAAGAAAAAAAAAACACTGTTTTTTCCAATGAAAATTACATTAAATTAATCAGAAATACACTCTATACATAGTTAATGTGATAAATGACTATTCAGTTTTTTTATGAAATCTCTACAGAGGTGTGTAGAGGTCCGTCTCCAGGTTTCTAGTGGTACATTGTATTATTGCCTTAGAAGACTAGCAGAGGGTTAGAACCCCCTTAAAATCCTTTTTTTAATAACTTTTTATTTTTCATTTTCCACAAACAGATTATTTCTTGACATTGAAACCCTTTTTATGCGAGCGCAGCTGAAAACAGTTATACTGGTGAGAGAAGCTCTAAAACTGGCCTTCCTTTGAGCGACAAGTTTGAAGAACAACATTAATATTTACAATAAAAATCATTATTTCTAACCTTGTCAATGTCTTGACTATATTTTGTATTAATATTGTATTTATTTAATAAATAAAATGTGAGTTTTCATGGAAAACAACATATTCTCGGTGACCCCAAACTTTTGAAAGGTAGTGTACATCTCAAAAAGCCACACTTCCACTGAAACACAGCTGAACACAACGTGAGATTGAGTGCTGCAGGTTATCCGACGCAGCCACACATGAGAATACGGATGGACAGCACGGATGTGATTTAAGCTGGAGGAGTGATTTAATAATGCTTAAATAGCTTTATTCCACAACACCAACCCTGACCACTACGGGAGTAGATGTTATCAAATGAATTCAAGCGGAACCACAACTGCAGTCGTTGATTAAGAGAGAACGCTATCGCAGTTATGAACACACACTTACAAAGTCTTGTCGAATGTCGTTGAAGTCTTTCCCGTATTTCTCTAGCGCCTCTTCGAACATGGCGGCTTCCGAGGCACTCCACTCCTCCATCTCGTCCCGGCAGAGCACCGGGCCGCCTGCTGGGACCAGTACACTCAGCGCACTGGACAGGTCGTAATTGTGACGATGCAGCGTGTCCATCGCATGGAACTTCAACCCCCCCAAAAAAAAAAGGCAAAAAGAAAAGAGATTACAGCTGATCGTGTGAGGCGGAGCGAGCGTGCGTTGATCTGCGCGTGTTCAACTCACCAGTGTGATATCCCGTGAGGCTGCAGCGGCGCTCATGTGTAAGCTGGGCTGTCGAACTGAGCTGCTGCAGTCCAACGCTCGAGCAAAGGTCCCAACCGCCCTGAAGAATCACACGAAACACGCACACATAAACAAACTGGCAGACTGTGAATTAAAAAAAACAGTGAGACATGTGCCAGTTCACTGCTGCGCTATGGCACATCCTCGTCAGAAGCAACAAGGCTAGAAAGAGGTCACGGCGACATATTTGATTATATCATTAGGCGACAACACATGCACAGTAGCGGCTCAAATAGCTGGAGCACAACCATAGAACATAAGGATGCTCTATTATTTTCACAGAGGCGGACAATCACAATCCGGCAGTGTGCCTGACAAGATCTTTAATAAATGACCATTAACAAATGCTTTGTATATAAAAATGTTCTATTCATTATTGGCGGTCATCTATTATAGTTCAGCCCAAAACGTTCAGTCAGGCCGAGAGGACTCAAAGAGCCCCGGACTGGACGCAGCCCTTTATCATCTGCTGTAAACCTCCTACATCTAGAAGCAGTTACTCCCCACTCGTGTTTTACCCCGCAGCTGCCTCGGGGTCAGACACTGTGTCCCGGCCTTAATTTAATAGCCGCGGTCTCTTTTTTCACCGATAAATAGAAAGACACCGTGGCACAGCTCTGATTATGCTTCCAGCAATTGCAAAAGAGAAAACAAGTGTGCAAATACAAATCATGACGCAAACACAATAAATGGTCCAGCTACATGTTTTTTTTACTTGATTTAAATCACAAATCTTTATTATTATTAGTTATTATTATTATTATTATTATTGTCATTTAATTTTGTTTTACATTTTTCAAAATCCCAAACAAATATAAATACATTCACAATTCTAAATAGTGAAAATTACTTTGGTGGTATCCCTAATAAAATCTAAATTTGCATTTTTTACATTTGCAATTTATTTGCTACACATTCATAAAGAGAGGAACATAACGACTCTATAATGTCAGCTTATCTGCAGTCAAGGTTCTAACACTCTCATATACTTGGACTCATGGCTGCATCTGTCTCTAAGTGAGTTGAAGTAGTTACAGCTGTACAGGAATCACAACACCCTATGAGAGTGGAGGCGAGAGGTCTTACCGCGCCACCACTAGGAATTGGTCTATCTGTTTGCTGCTGAGTGGACACTCTGGATACCACAGCTTCTCCTCCAGCTTGGCCTGGTCCCGGTCATCTGCCTCACCTGCAGGACACACAGAGGCAACAGCTGACAGGCGGCGCGGGAGATTGAACACAGGCCAAGGGCGATGAAACTTAAGAAAATGTACTTATTTGCAAGACTTTTCTGGTAGAGCTAGTAGTTTAAACTCTGCAGACAATCTGCTACCATCTGTAAAGTATGGCAAACTATTGGATGGTTGAGGAGAAGTTTTAGTTTTAGACAAAGATACTTTTTACTTCTACCGTTAACTGCAGTATGTACATATTCCTCTCAGCCCATTAAGGTGAAAAGTTAAGCAAAACAGGGTAAACGAAATGCAAATGCCCAAATCTCTAATGAGGATGTTGAATGTTGACATTTTAAAACTTTTGGACAGACTAGCAGGAAAACAAATAACTTTTCCAAACTCCATGTATTTTCTCCAATATCAACCTCAGTTAGAATTAATATTTGATAATGCATCCATGTTGCATGTGTGAAAAAGGCACAATCTAGTCATGTTAAGAGGAGACACCACAAACAATGACCTCCATTATTAGGACAACGCTGGCAAAGAACAACAACTTCTTCCAGCTCAACAGTTTGAGACCAATCACACACACACTAAAGGTGTGTAAACAACAGCACGTGTAGGTAATCGTATGATTGAATAAATCATGCGTTCTGACTGACCCTCTAGTAGCATTTCAGGTACGTCTGCCTGAAAGCGCGGCCCCACTCGGATCTCTCCTTTGTCCGCCAACAGGGTCTTCTGTGTGGGGTCATAGACCAGCGAGTAGAAGAACGTGTCCTGAAGAGAACAACAAAATGATCGGTCGCTGCATTTAAAATCACAGCGTTTTACACTGGTCCTAACGGCAAACATTTCAACCTTCAGTTTAACCATATTGGGAATTTCCCTCGTGTGAAATGAAGGACAAAAGAAAGAAATCTCAGCTGTTGTATAACAGTACTCGTTTAGGGATGCAACCTATCCTAGCATCCAGAAGGGTGGATCAAGCCTTCATTTTACGTCAGCTGTCACACGGGTGTCTTTACTCGTGAAGCTCCGTCACAGCAACAAGAGCAGCTGCTGTCAACTCTCCTCCTCTGTCACACACACACACACACAGACAGACACACACACACACACAGACAGCAGTGGAGGGCTGACCACGCAAGTGCAACGGAAGCACCGTGACCAAAACAATCGATAAGAGTGATTTATGAATGCAATTGGTGATGCACCGATCGATCAGATCTGCCTGGTTTTCAACCGATCTGCCGTGTCTAATTTTATACCCACATTAATACATGGCAGCCTAAAGAAAGTGTTCATGTTGGCAGACAGTGGCACGGTCAGTAACGTGTCTCACTCACACACACACAAACACAGACACACACACACACACACACACACACACACACACACACACACACACACACACTGTGTTAGTTGGACAAAACAAGTTATCGGACACCATCCTGGGAGTTCAACAAAAAAAAAAAATCAAGAAAATAATCAGCTGATTAAGCCTAGCCATTGACTTTTTGACAGAAAAAAAATAAATGAAAAAATATGACAACCTCCAACGACATTGTCTTCACTAAGCAAAACAACATTAGGAGAGGAGGACGAATCAAGTTGTTTTCTCCGACTCACCTCTTTGTCAAGGTACGAGAGAACGGCTTCGGTCTCATTTAATAATGCGACACTGCACTTCCCCCTAATAGGAGGAGAGAGGGAGCAAACAAGCACTTGGTAAAACACACAGGAAGTGAGCGGCACTTGATTTCACCGTTCATGGTTGGATGAGTGACTATCCATGGACACTGCCTGCAGATCAGACGGGTGGTTGTGTGTGTGTGTGTGTGTGTGTGTGTGTGTGTGTGTGTGTGTGTGTGTGTGTGTGTGTGTGTGTGTGTGTGTGTGTGTGTGTGTGTGTGTGTGTGTGTGTGTGTGTGTGTGTGTGTGTGTGTGTGTGTGTGTGTGTGTGTGTGTGTGTGTGTGTGTGTGTGTGTGTGTGTGTGTGTGTGTGTGTGTGTGTGTGTGTGTGTGTGTGTGTGTGTGTGTGTGTGTGTGTGTGTGTGTGTGTGTGTGTACAGTACCTGATGTGTGTCGCAGGCAGACTCTCATACTGCCGGGAGAGGAAGAGCTCTCTGTGGCGAAGCTGGTGTTTCTGTTTTTCCGTTAGGTCTGTTTCTACCGGGCTCTCCTTCTCTTCTTCCAGCTCCTCTGCAAAAGGCACAAACACACACAACAGAAAATTAGACCACAAAAGACATCGGAAGAGAAACACGACACGCATAACATCACACAGTGTGACCCCGTGACGGATTATCAACGTCACAAATGGTCCGGCCAAATCCATCTAAGATTTCATAAAACACGCCGTAATGACATTTCATAACCGTGCTGGCGTCAGATTTACTACAATAGGCTGGTAGCGTGGCTCTCGAGGGCTTTGCAATCACAAACTAATGCTGCCATCCATTAAAGACTCCCAAGCTATTATGCGCAGGAATACTATGAGATACTTAATGCGAAGCACACAGTGCTCATCCATAAATACTGTATTAGCTGCAGTTAAGTCACCACATAATCACATACAGAGAACACACATTGTAAGTCACTGTTGCACAGTGAAGGCATATACTTTATACAGATGAATACTATTTTTTTTGCTCTTGGCAACTATCAATTATATCACCAATTGTTTCACTCTCTAGTGTTGGCACTAGTCCAGCTTCACATTCCAGTTGGAAAGTCCTACATCGCCCCAGGATCCCCATTCCCGCTGTCCCGATGTCGTGTGTCAAGCTGCCAGTGAGCGTTTTCAGATGTGTCTGTTTGATGGGCGAATAACTTGGGGAAAAAGACAATTTGGGGTGTTTCGAGGCTGCTGTCTCCGTGCATTACACAGCGCCTTCATCAGTGGCCGGCGGTAAGCCCATGCGTAGTGCAGCCTCCAGAGCCCTCCGCTCAGCCCTTTGATCCGCATTTCGTAATCCTCCGTAAAGAAATAATTGAAGACAGAGGAGCTTCCCTCTGCAGCCCCGGTACCTTTGAGAAACCCACATCCACGCCCCCTTCAGGGGCTGACCGGCCAGCTGTGCACAGGTGAGAAAGGAGCCAACTTCTCTCTCTCCTCAGCATGCTTTTTTTAAAACTATTTTAACACATGCGTGTGAACAACACTATAGATATCTTCCAGCAGAAAAACCTGTGCAGTAACTTACATTCATAGAGCGCTTTCCTAGCATTCCGACCATGCCAAGCGTTTTACATTACTTGTCAACATTCACCTATTCACACACTTGCACACCCAGCCTTTAGTAGCTTCCCCATAACACGTGGGGAACTGCATTGTGTTGGTATCCTAACAGTTTCGCTACGTTGACCCCCCCCCCACCCCCCCACATTTCCCCCACCGTCAACTGGAAAGTGATGTGATGTATGCATTTCTGATGTTACAGCCGGTGAATACTCAAAATGAAATAGTTTCTGACCAGAGTATTTATAGTTGTTCAACATGTTGGTGAAGGGGGGGGTCAACGTAGTGAAACTGTTAGGATACCAACACAATCCAGTTCCCCACGTGTTTTGGGGAAGATACTAAAGGCTGGGTGTGCAAGTGGCAGAAATGGCATGTGCAATGAATCGTACCAATAGTAATAACAATGCTTGTACAGTCTTTCCATGAGTGCTTTCATGGTCACACACACACACACACACACACACACACACACACACACAGAGAGAGAGAGAGAGAGAGAAGTTCAAGAGGCGTTTCCTCCAGCACGCTGCTTTAATCCAATGGACAGCAGCCACAATGGTTTCGGACCTGCTATCCTATATATTTGAGTTGTAATTGCTGCGTTAAGACACGGCTAATGCAAACTCACTTCTGCTGCTGCTGTTGTTGTTTAAAAGCAAAAGCTTTTCACTAGAAAGCCACTGGACGGCAACTACAGAAACCACGTCTCATATTTCTCGCTGAGGTTAGCGACTGGATGCCGATTCATCACAGCGAGATATTGACACCGTGGCGGATGAGTGAATGTACACATTCCGATATTGCAAGATATGAATCATATAAACGGACCATTAGAACTTGCGTTTGGCCCTCAGCTATTTGATTGTTGGCTGCAATGATTAATCACCATGATGAACAAAACAGATGTTGAAGAAGGGTTTCAGAATAACTCCACCAACAGCTCTGTGGCATTCTTCGAAAATGTTGAAATAAAGATTCAGAAAAACAGGATATTTCTTTTGTAGTTTGGTAATAAGTGCAGACATCTCAGTTGTCACTCAGCACAATCTGCTTTATGTCTGTACATCACATTTACTGCCTGTGCTTTTGTTTTCGCCCTAAACAAATTACTCTTTTTTTTAAAGTTGCACGCAGCACTGCATCCTAATGTTGTTGCTGTCTCAGCAGCTGGAAGATGACTGACTCCAAATAGGTTGTTGAATTGGCACCGCGCTGCACACTGTGTGGATCATTGTTGTTCCCAATGTTGCTTCATGTTTATTACGTCTAGCAAAGTATGCAAAACCTCTTTTCCACAAAAAGTGATAAGCACAACAACTTTCTTGTCTGATGATTCTCAGTCATGTGATAATCATTCCGACACAAAGGCTGTTTAAATAATTAACTTCTACTAATCAAGTAATCTAATTACATTACAATGCAGGTCTTTTTATATATGACAACATATGGACTCGTTTTTTTTAAGCTATGATAAGTATTCTTGCAGCTGACTGACTCTTTAATACTCAATCTCCATCCTCAAGGTTGTGGGATTGCTTTGGCAAAGAGGAGCTTTTCCTTTCCAGAAAGTCATCGACAGTTTCTTTCGTTGTGAAAACATCACTGCGAACAAGTCGAAGGCTAGCACACAGAACAAATGGTAGCTTGACAACAACACTTTCCTTTCCTTCCTTCTTCTCCTCCGCACTCCAATGCTCACCCTCCCGGTAATAAATAACAAATACCTGTGACATATGAATAGCGTAATATTTTCACATGGCACTAGATGGCCTATTTATGGGACTAAATAATTGCACTCTGGAGCTCTGGTTTACATGAACAACATAATGGTATTGATGGTTAGTGCTCACGATGTGCTAAGTGGATACACAGCTGGAAATATCTGAATGACATTTCCCTCATTAAAAAAAAAAATCCTAATTAAAATTATAGTCAGCCTGGTGCTGTAATGTCTGTAAGAAATGATCAATATTAATTATTAATACAATATATCTTGCTTTGATTTTGTGAAATACATTTAAACAGAGCTGCAACAAATAATAATTTTTATTTAATCTGCAGATCATTTTTTTTTCAATTAACCAAAGATATTCTATTAATACAGTAATGACAGCAAAAGAAGTCCATCCTGGATATATTCTTTAAACAAATATTTTAGATTTGTCTGTCTGCTTCGCTCCAAAATGAGATGATACTGCCAGTTGAAAACACGGCTGTTCAGAACGAGCCGAATGCTTGACCTGTGCTGGTTCTTGAGAACTGCTCATTCAAACAACGTCACACTGCAAACAGCTCTTCCTCGGGTCCCGAGTCATACAGCTGCCCCGACATAGACGCTACACACAACCAAGTCGCGGACACTCAGTATAATAAAACACTCTTGAGATGCACCCTGCTTCCTGGGAAAAGCCAGATATTACCGTTAGGCAAGTTTGGCATGTTACTGTTCTTATTATTATCCATTAAACCCTGAAATAACTTACAAAGTAATTAAAAAAACTATCTCAAATTGTAAACTACTTACAGTCGCCTTCAGGGGAAAACAACATTGAGCTAATATTCTTCAAGACATAATAATCTTCTTCTTCTTCTACCACTGCCAAGACCAACATTCCCAGTTAGGTAAAAGAAGAAAATTAAAGCAATATAGCTTGTCAGGGGCTCCTAAATCTACTAAACCTGCATGTGAAAAATTTATAAAAATCTTCTTGTGGTCAGAAATATCAACCTATTACACAAATACACATATTAGTTGCTTGCTCCAACATAGCGACCACTGTGTACTTGTTCAGTCAAAGTTTGTGAATATTAAACATTTCCAAATTGCACCAATTTCGACAAAGATCCCCCCCGGGGTTCCCGTTAATATTGAAGTAAAACAGATGAGCGGTTCTCGAGATATAGAAACAGATGCTCCTTGCATTACAGTGAGATATTATATAGATATATTCAGGTAGTGCAGTTTGTGACAGCGTGGGCTCCGAAAGCTTGACGGAGGATCGGCTTAGCGACGGCTCAATTGCTTGAAAGCAAATTTAATTTAGATGTGGCGTCTAAAAGTAAAGTTTGTCTTAGTGTGTGACAGGAGTTACTACTCACTTGCATGTTTGTCTGCGAGCTGGATGAGGCTGTGTGAGATGTCTCTCCTTCTGTAGAAACAGACCACCTTGGCCTCCACATTCCCACTGGCCGTCTGAAACAGAGTAGAAGGATCAAGGTGGACTGTAAGCCAAAGCAACACCTCCCAACACAAACCTCTAATTTATTTGTGGGCTCAAGCTGCAACGCCCGGCTGACCAGGGCAGGAACAATGATTTGGAACCGATGATCGATCGATTGTCTTGTCGGATACTTAGGTTTAAAAACGCAGCCAGTATTGAATTCCATGATGGAGAGTGAATGGATGTGGACAAAAATAGTTTCCAAACTCTGCTACTTTTCTCAGAAGCTTGTGGGTAAGAGCAGATGTGTGTAATTGCAGTGTTCACCTGATGGATACGGACAAAATAACAGGAACACCTTGCAATACGACGCAATAGCTACGGTCACGAAAATGTTCATCATATTGAATCAACCGCTTGTTCAGTCTCATTGGGAAAAAAGAACATTATAAGCTTCACACAGGCAGCATCTGTTGCAGGATCACTGTTACATTACATCATGCTGCAGGGTGTTCCTGTTATTTCCCCAATTATCACTAATGATAACAACACTGTCTGTCTGATATACACACACACACACACACACACACACACACACACACACACACACACACACACACACACACACACACACACACACACACACACACACACACACACACACACACACACACACACACACACACACACACACACACACACACACACACACACACACACACACACACACACACACACACACACACACACATCTGAGTTTTTTCATGCAAATGCAGGAAATACTTTTCTGACTTGCCTGTTCAAGACACTCGAGTCGTATTTAAACAAAATGTAGCTTCGGTCTGTTTTTAACATCAGCGACACACATCTAGGAAACCATTTGAAACAGTTTCCTCTACAAATGATCAAACATTGGCAGAAAAATCTAACATCAGACCATGTTACATTTTAAAGTTGATGCGAGTTGATCTTTAGTCAAAAGCTGCGATGAAACATTGCATTAATCTCCCTTGCCTACATATACAACCCCATTGGTGTGTGTCCTGTGATACAAACATGCAGTTAGGGGACAAGGAATCACCTGTCAGGCTGCATCACAGTACCAACAAACATGTTTAGTCAAAAAATGAAAGTGGGGGTAGGGAACAAAGAGGAATCCTAGCTATTTACCCTCAGGCATAAAACTAAGTAAAAACTAAACACACACAAAATGTACACATATATACATAATCACCTTGTTGAGTTCTTCTATTCGCCGGATCAGGTAAGGGTTACTGGAGGAGTTCTCAAAGAATACATAATCTGCAACAGAAAACACAAACTGTATCAGATCATTTCAGCGATGGATTATCTTGTAAGTAAATAATACATTCAGCAAACACTTCAATAGGTACACCTGTCAATTCAAAAGCACTTCCATACAACAGCTCACCTTTTCGAAGACAACAATATTCAGTTTTTATTGACACTGTCCGAAAGGTATTTATTGAACAATATGTTTACCAATAAACTATATTTATTTGTATATTTTTTCTAATGCTTTGCCCACCCCATTTATAAACCTGAGGGTAGAAGAATATTAGAAACACGTGAATTAACGCCTCTCTGACAGCGTCAAACCTCAACGTTATAATCCTCTTAAATGTAGAATTTGCTGCAGATCGGTTGTATTGCATTACATTACGTTGTATAGGTTTTCTAACAAAGGGGCCAGGGAGTGAGCGTCCTGTATTGCAACCACTACCCATTTCACTATAAAACAAGCCGAGGAACAGAAAACTGGCTGAGTGACATACTGCAGTGTTTACCCATTACCAGTATACCATTGAGCGACTAATAGGTCAATGATAAATCAAGAGGACAAGGTTAGAAAACGATGTGGGGACCATTAATAAACTGGGTATTTGTTATGAGCATGCACCACATATAGAATATATTGTGCAAGTTAAACAGCTCAAGGCAAAAGCAAATACATGTACACTGCAAGGTATTCATAGTTTGGCCGTGCGCAGTTATATTTCTGTAAGATAAATACATCAAGGACAAAGATATATTCAACTCGTAATTAATGATTTGCTCATCAGCAAAAACAGCATAAACAGGACTTATCTTAGCCAAAGCCTGATTCACCTCTACCTGAGCTGAATATACAGTAACTTTTTGAAAAGTTCAGTCCATGGCAAATGATGCCTTCAGGGACTGTCTGAAAAATTGTAATTTATATACACAAGGAAAATACACAATAAGCAAAGAGGTAAATATTTCCAACTAGTCATGATTTGAAATTTAGTAAGTGCATATATACTTGAAGTATTCTAACTCTAAATTCAAAATATATGTATTGTTGTAACAGAATGAATTGCAGCCCAGGAAAACATGCTTCTCTTTATTGAGTTGCATTTAGTAGGACCAGCTATATGTAAAAAGAAGCATCATTTACCAAAGTCCTATTTTAAAACCAGACCCGTTATCATTTCATAAAGACAAAAACTACACACAACCAACAATCTTTAAGTTCCTAGAGCTGTCGTTTCCAAACAGCACGTAAAGGCAGCAGGAGAACTGCAGCTACGGTGACCATATGGTCAACAAACGTTACATCGACACTACAAGACGCCTGTTAAACTAATGCCAATAGTATCACCTGTGCATAGCTGCTCAATGTGTATGCGGCATGTCAAGCATGCCATTAAATACTAATCACAACGTGAATGTACTGGAATTGCGTGTGAATAAAAAGGTGTGAGGTTAAATCAAACCCCACGCAGCGACGCCATGAATCCCGACTATAATTTGATGCTGAATTCCAGCACACTGCTAACAAGCTAGCTAGCAGGTGAAGTAATGTCGCTAATTAACGGCGCTTGTTGTGCACATAGGTGGACAGGGACCCGCTGCCCGGTGCCGTGTCCTCCATAGACTGTCAGTCGCAGTCCTCGTTGTGTAAAACGTAGCGCCACAGCCGCAATGACGCTAATCAGTGGAGACATTAGTGGCGCTAACGTTAGCTAAATAAGGACTCGCACTAATGGCTGCATGCCAGAAGAGGCAAATACAAAGGCAGCTCCAGACTGCCCGTGGTAACGTTTTAACATTTTTTGTTAAAACACATGCCTCGTGCAGAAGCCCCACGGCCCGACCGCTACGCGCCTCCCCGGTCTATACAGCCCGAGAACAACAAAGGTGCCGACAGTTGAAATATGTTTACATTGTAAGCTTAGCCATTTAGCAAGCTGGCGGCTAGCTGCTGTGGCCACGACTAGACGCGAGGCCTGACCCATTTTGAATCCCCAAATATTTAGAAATTATCACCTTCCTGGTCCGACTTAATGCACCTCTGTGCGCGTTGCACAGCCGTATCTCACTATTAGGCGCAAAACAAACTACAATTTGCGTGACATAATCCCCAGGGGATGCACAACTGGAAGGGTTTCAGTTTGATAAAAAAAAGATCCACATTGACATACATACCTCCGACCCGGTACATGTTGGCCGCCATTTCTGCCCTCCCGGAGTGTTAACGTAAACCATAAAACTAAGAGGAATAGAATAATTTTATAAAAACAATAAAAACTCAGTCTTTTAAAAGGTAAAAGGTGCGCTAAATTAAGATCGTCGAGACTCCGGATGTGTACCGAAGCGGGAGATTTTTTGGCAAATCGACCCCCCCTCCTCCTCTCGGATTCACAGTACCCTTTACAACACAGTGAACTCACGGCAGCCAAAAGAAGTCCGATCAACCCGAAAAACCACTGACTGGTGACGTTGAGGAGAGGGCCGCGCACGCGCACACACACACACATACACACTCTTATACACACACTCATACTCACACAGACACTGTTACCTTTATGCATCATACTTATTGAAATAAACAATGTGTGCGTAATTTCTGCCAAATGCAGGTATAGTTGTAACACACATTTATCAAGTAACTTTACAACTTGCATACGACCAGGCTACTTAATAACTTTATATTCAGTGTCACAACCTTTATATGAGCCAAATATAGGGATATTACAGGGACGCATGGGAGAAGTCATCAGATGTTCAAAATATTATTTATTTCTAGTTATTTATTGTCGTGCAGAATACAGGGAACAGTTGTAGTAAATTATTGTTTTAGTTATTGGGCTCCTTCAAACAGTGCTCATAAAAAGCAGAATAAATCAGAGTACAAATAAACAAAGACGTAAAGTTATAATCTAATTAGAATGTGCAACCCCCCTTAAATACTTACACCAGTGATTTAGTACATGTCAGAATCGTATCCACACAGTTGTTTGTACTACTGTACATCTATATTTGGCAAAAAGCCTCCACTTGAGAGAAATGTGAACGAAATGACGCTCTGTTTTGCTCTGAGAGTTTTTTCTCTCTCTCTCTCTCATTACGTGCGCGCGCGCGCATGTGACATCATTGATGGGATTGGCTCGCCCCGGCTGGGGAGGAGAGCCTCTTCTACAGGCTACGGAAAGAGAAGAGGAGTGAGGGACAGAGGGTAGTTTCCATCAGCTCCGCGCAAGACCAGCTCCACGGACCACGCCCCGGGGGACCGGGGACACTGTGGCCCCCAAGTGTCCAAACTCTTGTGATGGAACGGACAGTGGACATCGAAGATGAGCTTTAGTTATAGGTCTCAGATTGACAAGATGAAGTTCGGGAAGAGCATCTGCGTACTCAACGTAGGGGGAACCCGGTACGCCTTCACCCGTGAGGTGATTAGGGATTTCCCTCTCCGGCGCGTCAGCCGTCTGCATGCTTGCGCAACGGAGAAAGAGGTTCTTGAACTGTGCGATGACTACGACCGGGACCGGAATGAGTTTTTCTTTGACCGGCACGCGCAGGCTTTCGTGTTTATCATGCTGTACGTGCGCTACGGTAAACTCCGCTTTGTGCCCGGAGTGTGTGAGCTCTCCTTCTACACAGAGATGATCTACTGGGGACTGGAGAGTGTGCACTTGGACTCCTGCTGCCAGAAACGCCTGGATGACAGGATGTCCGAGATCGGACTGGACGATCTGTCCGAGATTGACGTCGGAGTTTCGGGGGATGAGTCTCAGAGCTCTGGCGAGCCGTTGCAACGGATTGCGCTCACCAGGCGCGAAAGATGGCTCGAGAAGATGCGCAAGACGTTCGAGGAGCCGAACTCCTCGCTTTTGGCCCAGCTTTTGGCTTTAGTGTCTGTGATATTTGTGCTCGTTTCTATGATAATGCTGTGTGCGAGCACCCTGCCGGACTGGGATACAGCCAAGAGAAATACTGTGGATGAACACAGGTAGGCGAAAGTCAGGGGACGTTAAGTTTAGAGGAATACAAGGGGCCCCCTCATGAGGATGTATAGCGAAATATCTCACTTGTTATATCATACAAGTGAGACTGTGCTTTAAAACCTGGTGCGTAAAAGTCAATAGTGACGTCATACCATGAACTCAACAGGCTAGAATATAAGAGAGATAAATAGATACATTCACAGTCTCGCTTGAGAATCTCTAAGAGCACATGCTTTAAAGATGCTTTAACATGCTTTAGAGTCTGTTAAACTCATTGGCCATCCATTATTCCCATGAGGTTGATGCATATAGCTGCATTGCTCTTTAAGCCATATGATCATTATTTCAACAATTTAAGAGTAAAAAAACAAAACGTTTTATTCAAACCACAAGAGAAAACAACCGTGAACTTCCTGTGTAGTAAATTAAGGTCACAGTCAATACAGCACAATCACACGTTTCAGGCAGCACACTTAATAAGAGGACCCTCACAAGCTCACAAGGAAGCCAATTAACAATCAATCCATATTATCTATACGGAAATGATAGTAACTTATTACACAGGAAACCCTGTTGGCCTCTTTGCTCCTCTTTTTACAGTTAATTTGAATACCTTTATTGGCTTGGTAAGTGTACACTGCACGGTACACATGGAGAACAAACATGTGATGAATGGCAGATAGGCCATATTCCAATGGGTAATGAGTTGAAAGTAGAAGGTGTACTGAGGGATTACATATTAGGGCAAGCAAACAAAAACTAATTAAGCCACTTACAGGAATCACCTTCTGTCTTAGTTAGCTTCTGCACAGATATTGTGGCATTCAGTTCTTGGATGTAAAGTGCAAAGTGCACTTCTCTTTCAACATTATTTTTGCACAGCTTGTCCTCTTTAGTACGCCCGAGGCAGCCTGCTCTATATATGGCTGGGTTATGTTCACTCAGGCGGGACATTGTTTTGGATTGGTCACAGCGGTTAGGTAATCACTAAAAGTGTAGTTTACTCTCAGGGTCAGAATTATTCCAATTTAGTTTCATGCCAGTAGATGATGCAATTCCCTCATTGCTCTAGAATTTGGATTTGTCTAATGGTGCTGATGTGCTTCTATGTCAAATACAAGCACCACCTTACTTTAATTTGGTTGGATTGCCCCTGCTGTGCTAATCAATGTGGTAATGATGTGCCTGAGTGTGTCACACAGTCTCTCTTCGAGGGGCTTGAAGCCCTCCCTCTGCAGTTTCCAGTCTTCTCCTCCTGTCTTTGTTTACTTGTGTCAACCCTGACCTGCGTCAGATGTCTTCCGTGTTTACCATCATTACTATCACCCTTGCTTTACTTCCTTCTTCCTCATATTAACTGATTTTCAAACAGTCTTGTATCATCTATATCGCTTTGTGGCTGCACTCCCTTTTCCTGTTTACGGTCCAGTAAACGTCTGAGGTCAGTCCGGTTCATTTCTCTCATCTTCTCTCTGCAGGATAGTGGAAGCCGTGTGCATGGGCTGGTTTACAGCAGAGTGCACAGTGCGCTTTCTGGTGGCCAGAAGCAAGTGGGACTTCATCCGGCGGCCGCTGAACATCATCGATGTGATTGCCATCACTCCTTACTATGTCACCATGGCGATGGCCCAGGCAGGGATACCAGGCGCTGGGCTCGGGGTTGTTGGAGTTATACTGCGGGTGCTCAGGATGATGCGCGTGTTCTGGCTCATGAAGCTGGCCAGACACTTCATGGGCCTGCAGACTCTGGGGCTCACGCTCACGCGCTGCTACCGGGAGATGGTCATGCTGATGGTGTTTGTTTTCGTCGCCATGGCAATATACAGCGCTCTAGCCCAGCTGCTGGAGTACGGGTTGGACTTGGGAACGCAGAACCCGGATTACGCCAGCATCCCAGCAGCCGCCTGGTGGGTCATCATTTCCATGACGACAGTGGGGTATGGGGACGTGTACCCGGTGACGATTGGGGGACGGGTACTCGGGGGGATGTGTGTCGTGAGCGGCATTGTTCTCTTGGCGCTGCCGATCACGTTCATCTACCACAGTTTTGTACAGTGCTACCATGAACTCAAACTCCGCTCTGCCAGATACGCACGCAGCGTGTCAGTGGAGATGCTGAAATGAGCATTTATACCAAAACCTCCATCAGAAAGAAACTCAAGAAACCACTGGACTGCTGATCCCATCAGATAACAATTTACTCTGATTTACTCTGCCTGAGCTGCACCTGATTTTAATTGGCCCGTCTAGTTCCTTCCTGTTGTGTTGATGATCTCCAATCATGGTCTTCAACCAGCGTGCTCTGTATCCATCATCTTCTCAATAACACCACTTGGACCGAAGAAGATGAATGAATAATGATTTATTAAACACACATAGGCACAATCAATCCAGTTTTCACAGCGGTGGCTGTATATACGGTATTCCCATGACTACTACATTAGTGGAGACGTCTGCTTATGTGTGTGTGCTGCATCCAGTGCTGTGTGTGTGTGCGTGTGTGTGTGTGTGTGTGTGTGTGTGTGTGTGTGTGTGCGTGCGTGCACACGTTTGTTTGTCCGTCCATCAGCTCTACACCCAGATGGAACAAGTTACACAATATTAATGTGTGACCTAGATGCATTATGCAACCTATGAAATATATAATATTGAACATGTGAGTGAAATGGGGATGCAGAGGAACTACAGAAAGGATTTTGTGTGCTGTGGCTTAAGCCAAGGATAATGAAATATAGAGACAGGCAAGAGCAAGCACTCCAAGGTGGCAGACAAATAAAGGTGTGACAGCGCAGATGGAGCGGGAAATAGTGGATCAAAGACTCCTGAGACAAAAATGACAAAGAGATAACAGAATGTAGGTCAACCACGAGCACAAATAATGAATATATGGAGAGCGGGTTGTTTCTCTATTTGCACGTGAATGTGAGGTATTTTGTATTTCTGTATCTCCGAGGCAACAACCTCCATCCGACAACATGTCAATCATAATAGTGGTTGTTTTCGCATCAAAATAGGCCACGTCCACACACACCACTCCTGGCTGGCATTGTTGGTTTGCTAATGATTGGGAACATTACATCACAGGATTTGATTACAAAATATTTAATAAAAGAATAATGGGAAAAAAATGTACATGATGGTTCTGACATTCGTGAATGAGACACGTTTCCACTGGTCGTAGTTTGCCAAGATGATGTGATTCTTTGAAGAGACACATGATCCAAAAAAACAAGTCAACACCTCTCCCACACAACAGTCTTTCGCTACATCTCCTCTTCCTCCTGTTGCCATCAACCATTCTCTTTTTAAATACACACACACACGCGCACACACACAACCTATCACTCTCTTTTATTGCAAACATTGAACAAGTCTGTTAATTAACTGTCGGTCCTTGAATGTAAAGTCTAATTTGTTATTTCCTCACAAACTGTGCAGCCTTGTATGAGTTCAGTGTTTATTGTACACAAAATGTATTACACTCTCGCTCTTGTTGTGTTATCAGTGTGCTTTTACAGTAGTCACAAAAATGAGAGTTAATCAATATTTTACCACCTTGCCTACAGCACAGTTTTTAAATCGTATGTGGCATAGCTTATAGCCCAGAGAATGTTGGCCAGGCCTAATTAAAACCATCAATCAAAAACTTTTCATCAGTAGTTTATGAACTTGTGATAAATGTGATTAATGTTGAGCTTTTATAATAAAATCTCTCAGAGCTAAATGTCTTTGAATGTGTTATTGCTTATTTCTAGTCAAACTGTATAATAAAAATGGTGAAGTATAAGTGTTATCAGACTCCATCATCTGCTTCCACTTATTCCACCTCACATAACCTTCTGATTTAACTCAGCTGTAATGCCTCACAGTGTACGACCCAGAGACGTGATACATGAATAAGGCATTTTTTTGGGCAGATGGAGCTTGATAATTCAAAAGTCTTGATGTGATGACATAATATACCTCTAGCCTCCTGCAGGCAGTGGAACATAGTGTGCAATGTGAGGAACACCTGATCTCGTTGGAAAGGACATTCAGTGCAGGGCGCTCATCAGATTTACACCGGGGTGAAGACTGTGCCACGAGGTACGATGACTTAATCACCAACTGCTGTTGCTCTGTTCTCAGGGTGCAGACCAACCAAGCATGTAGCACATATGTCATCAAGCTTAAGCACTTGCGTTTCACTTATTTAAACTCAAGCTCATTCAGTAAGTAAATGCAAATTTAACCATGGAACCAGGAACCAGGAAACCAGGAAAAAAATAGTGTGTTAAAGTGTTAAAGTGTATTAAAATATGGTTTTACTCCACCGCAATCTATCAGAAAAGCTTCTGCTTTACATAGATTCTTATGGTCGCTCAGTTAATGTTTTGATGATTTTAATGGAGTGACCTATATCATCCGTTGCCCCAAAACTGGTGTTCAGTTAGTCTGTTCTGCGCTCTGTTTGTGGATGACCTGTTGTTTTTGTTGTTGTTAGTTATTTTACTCACCAGTAGTATTGTTTAAATATTTAGTTTGCTCATTTAGGTCAGATTTGTTTGATTAAGATCGTTTTGACTTCTGATAGTCTTTTGTTTAGTTTAATACGTTGTTGTTGTTCAAGTAAACTTAAATATTATTATTTATTTATTCATTTTTTTTTTGGGGGGGGGGGACGTTTGTTTATGAATTGGGTTACACTGTGGGATCCAGGGATATTGGAGTCGGCAGCTACAAAGCCAGCATGAACCAGGGTGGCCCTATGTTGTTGTTGTTGTTGTTGTTGTTTTACCAGAGCAGGAGAGGCAGCAATAAGTGTTAATTTGTTCTTTTCTTTGTTTTCGTTTTGTTTTCTTAAAAATATCAATTGTTTTTTTATTTATCGGTCAAATGACCACTACACTTGTTATACCATCTTAATCAGACATGCTTGCATGCTAACATTTGATAATAATAACTTACACAGTACAGCTACATGAGGTTGATGGAAATGTGATTAATTTTGCAGGAATTTTGGTAAGAAACCAAATGTAGACTTTGATGTGCTGGTGGTGCATAGTCTGTAGGATTCATCACTTGGGGAACAGGAATAACTGGACCAAATGTAATGGAAATCCACCTTCAAAAATTGTGTGTTGGAGGAAAAGTCAGGGGATAACCAAAGCCAGTAGGATTTATCATAAGATCATGATATTTGTTAGCCTGACGATGTCATACTCATAATTCTATTCAGAATGTGAACTTCCCGACCAAAAATAAAATAGATTAGCGTCGCAGAACGTATAGCGGTGGTGGAAGAAGTACTAACATGTTTTTTACTAAAGTAAAATCAGAAGCCTTGCTAAATCTCTGTTACAACAAAACTAGGCTATAAAAATATACTGAAAATAATGCTACTTCCAATGCAGAATGGCCCATTTAATAAGGATATGTATCATACTGTAGGAACCTACTGTATTATAATCAATATGCATCAATACATCACTTTAATGTTAGAGATGGTAAAGTTAGGGCTAATTGTAATTACTTAATAGGATATAGGGTACTGCAGGGTATGCTAATGTATTATAATATATAATGTAATAGTTTATTTGAAATATATATAAATTATAATTATATTCAGTAGTCAACTAACGTTAGTTATTAAAGCTATACAATGATTAAATTGTGGTTAAGTGCGATACCTGAGTACATCTACGTAGTTAAATGTGATTTATATCGGAGTAGGTTTATGTGTGTGTATATATGTATGTATGTACATCTATGTATATATGTTTACCATTTTAATTTCCTTTTACACCGAGGGACAATATTTGCCCTTAAAATATCCAGGGTGCCACTTATGTATATACTGTATGTACATATGGGTGTGCATATATATGTATGTGTTAATATACATATATAGATATAGGGCCCCATTTGTGAACCCCACAGGACCAATCCCACGGGATGGGGTGTAGGAGTAATCACACAAGGTGACTCTCACGAAACCGTCCCATCCCGATGGGAGGTAGGCGATTCATAAGCACACCTGTCTATGAACCGCTCCTCCCGTGTAGGCGACCGAGTCGTTCCCTCTACCCCTCGCCAGACCTGCCCAACCTGGCGAGGTGTGGGTCGGCTCTGAGTCGCCTATCGCCCTCCCCTCCTGTGGGATCCACAAACCCCTCTGCTGCTTTGCTGGAAATCATCTCTATTTATATACGCTGGATCAAAGCGCAGACATTTCACGTG
This sequence comes from Liparis tanakae, assembly GCA_036178185.1. Taxonomy (NCBI): domain Eukaryota; kingdom Metazoa; phylum Chordata; class Actinopteri; order Perciformes; family Liparidae; genus Liparis; species Liparis tanakae. The sequence goes on from CM070105.1 coordinate 12,134,346, forward strand.
ACTGTTTCCATGGTGACGGACAAGGCGACTTCAACCAGGAAACCCGTTTATATGTATTAGGTTGACCAGACGTCCGGTTTCCCCCGGAAATGTCCTCTTTTTGAGACCAAAAAAAAAAGAAGCGTCCGGCAGGGTTTCCGAAACCGTCCGGGATTTTGCTTCGTCGGATATTTGCGTTTTTCTCGGTCTTTCACGAACTAGTTTTTACCCCTTACAAGTTTTGGAGATGGTATCCCTTACGTTCCACCTGAACAGTCATTGGTCGACTGATCTCAGCGTTGCCAGATACACGAAAACTATCCCCCTTTTAGGCATGTATGTCACAAAACAGGCAGAATAAGAGAGAAGTTATCCCCCCCCCCGCCCCCCATACAGCAAAAAAGTAATTAGAAAGTCGTAACAAAGCCATAGAACAGACAGCAGATGGCCAACATTAATACAAATAAAAAAAAACATCTTCTCCACCCAACACATTTAAATTGCATTCAATGAATTTAAAACCCTGCAATTAAAAACATTTGGATCTTCCATTCACTTTCAGAAGTTATGTTCAATTTAATGGACCTGTATATATATATCTATGTTTTTTGTTTTGTTTTCAAGAAGAATATTTTGACACTTTGAATTTGTATTTGATGGGGAGTTAGTTAGCATGTAAACAAAACCTAAAGTTAGTCTTCGTTTTTATTATAAAATCCTTTCATGATTCATTCATTTTTTTTACTTTTGTTTTTGTTTTGTTTTTGTAATCAACAGATTAATTAACACAGAAACGTAGATCTCTATAATTAAGACATAATGTCTCCTACAGCGTAGGCGTTGACACATACTTTTTCCATTGGCCAACTAAATCTTGAATCTTACCTTGGAGAAAAGATCTCAAATTTAAATAAAAAGTAGATTAAACTTTTGTCTGCAGTACAGCTATTCGTAGAATATGGAATTGCTCAAATATTTAAATGATCAATTCATCTAATTCACAAAAAAATCATCCTCACCCTAGTCACAATCAAGCCATGTAGAAACTTGAATCTAATTCACGAAGCTATGAGGTGTTCAACATTGTGCTTCCACCACCGTCATGTACAACTGGATGGGAAGTAGTTAGTGCAGCTCCAAGCATTGCACTGACATCCTGCAGCTCCACCCTGCCAGCCTGAGTGGAGTTAGCTGGAGCCGATCCCAGCTGACATTGGGTGGAGGCAGGGTGCCCCCTGGACCGGCAGCCAGACTATCGCAGGTGCTGCCAACCCTGCTTGCATGTTTCTGTGCTGCCCTTTAAGCGTCCAGCTCTCCTCCGATGCTCCACTTGTTAACCTTTTACTTTGTTTATAGCAGTGGTTCCCAAACTTTTTCTGTCAAGACCCCCTTTGATGATATATGAACATTGGACGACCCCCCCCCCCCCCCCCCACCACCACCACCACCACTCCTGAATGCTGGAGAAAATGTGGACACCAAAGCGCAAACCATTATCACATCTTCTGGGACTGTCCCATCATTAAACACTTCTGGAAGGGGGTACACAATACTTTACAGGACATCTTTCGCGAGGACATCCCTTTGGACTTTAAGATTCTGTACCTTGGAAATGTACCTCAGAGTTGGCCAAAAGGGGACAGACTCTTGATTAATGCATTGCTGGTGGCCAGCAAAAAGTCTGTTACTAGAAAATGGTTACTACCAGAGTGTCCTACAATTACATCTTGGAGAGACATCATAACGGATATCTACAGAATTGAGCAGATCACAGCTCATGTCAATCAAAGAACAGAAACATTTCTTAAACACTGGCAAAACTGGTGCAACTATGTCACAGATAAATGGCCTGACTGTATTTCTTTACTCTATGGAAAATGATTTCTCCCTACTTTATTCATTATTATTATTATTATTAGTTTTATTACTATGGTATTGTTTCTTTATTTGCATATGTTTTTTTTCTTCTTTTTTTCATCTCTTTTTTTGGCCTGTACTTCTCTATGTAAAAAGAATCTGAAAAATTGAAATATGTGTATGTGAGATTTTGAACACTAATAAAATACAAAAAAAAAAAAAAAAAAAAAAGAAGCTGCTCAGCCATTGGTCCACTGAAAGCTGCTCAGCCATTGGTCCTCTGAAATCTGCTCAGCCATTGGTCCACTGGAAGCTTCTCAGCCATTGGTCCACTGAAAGCTGCTCAGCCATTGGTTCATTGAAAGCTGCTCAGCCATTGGTCCACTGAAAGCTGTTCAGCCATTGGTTCATTGAAAGCTGCTCAGCCATTGGTCCACTGAAAGCTGCTCAGCCATTGGTTCATTGAAAGCTGCTCAGCCATTGGTCCACTGAAAGCTGCTCAGCCATTGGTCCACTGAAAGCTGCTCAGCCATTGGTCCTCTGAAATCTGCTCAGCCATTGGTCCACTGGAAGCTTCTCAGCCATTGGTCCACTGAAAGATGCTCAGCCATTGGTTCATTGAAAGCTGCTCAGCCATTGGTCCACTGAAAGCTGCTCAGCCATTGGTTCATTGAAAGAAAAAAATAGCAATAATAAAATATATATAAAATAAAAAATATATAAAATAATTTGTAAATACAATTAACTTAATTTCAAACAAAGTGCAAACAACATATACTGTATTTTCTCACATTGAACAGCAGGTTTTCTCAAACAATAAAATAACACAATTATGAACAAGGTGTGCGGGTCTACATGGTACATTTTATTTTGTGATCATATTCCTATGTATACTCCTATTCATATATATCAGTGGCTGGTGTGGGCTTGCTTTGCTTTACAGATTTTGTCAAAGCGGGGTTGCTGGTTGGATATAGCTACTCTCAGTTCATTTAGACCAGGGGTGCTCAATACGTCAATCGCGATCGACCGGTCGCGGCATAGTGTTGGTAGATCGCATCACAGAAAAATAAATGTGCCCGCCCCCGAGTAACTTCCTCTATAGCGCCAAATTACAGCAGAAGCGTGTCATTTCTGTCACTCCGTGTCGCGTTAACAGTCCTCCGCTCGCGGTCTCGCGCGCTGCAAAGCTTCGCTGGCTTGCGCGCGCATCGTCGGGGCGGAGCAGAGAAAAAGTCACTAGCACCCCCCCCTCCCCCCCCGTCGATCGTCTTGACTTGGTCACATTATAAGTAGCTCGCATGCTGAATAAGTGTGACCACCCCTGATTTAGACCAGTCACAAATCTGTCCATCTTTGTACATACTTCCTTCTCTTATCTTTATATTTCTCTGTCGCTGCGTATCTTTCTCGCTCTGTGTCGCTGTGTCTCTCTCTCGTTCGCGCTCCCTCACTCTCTCTCCCTCGCGCTCTCGCTCGCTCGCTCTCGCTCGCGCTGGTTTTGCCACAGTCGGTCTGTGACATGAGCCGCTCTGGTGGCGTGGTTGGAACACAGTGCATGTCACGTTGGTTATTTTATATTGTTTTACCGGTGTATGTGTGCGTCTGTGTGTGTGGGTTGGTGATGAAGCCGCAACCCCCCTGTAGTACCACCGCACCCCCCCTAGGGGTCGCGACCCCCACTTTGGGAACCACTGGTTTATAGTATAGAGGTGGTCATGTATTGAGTTAATTCTTGGTCATTAAAGATCTTTACCTTTCACCGTCCCCATTGTATTGGCCTGTTTATGGTATGTGTGCCAGTTCTCTAAATAAATGGTCTCGTAACACACAGAGGATTCTGGATCCTGCATAGTTCATTGACTTTGCTAATAAGTTTTAAGCTTGTCCGTAAACAGTTAAATGCACTTATAATTCAAGCATAGAGGGACTGAAAACACATGAATGTCTCATGTGAGGTTTACGGCCTTGTTAACCTTGTTTGCTGTGATGTTACATCAGTCCGTTGTCACAGGAGTATAAGGGAGGACCCAAATGCACGACTCAGGAGACAGAACTGGAAAATAGTTCACTTTACTCAAAGTTCTGGCAGGAACAAAACAGACGGGAAAAGATAAATACACTTGGTAATGCTGGAGGGCTTGGTCACGAAGAACACAAAACAATCTGTCAGAGGACAAGTGGAAGTGAAGGAGCTAAATAGTGAGGGATTAATGAGCTGCAGGTGAGAAGGACGTGAGGACCAGGTGAAGGGAATGAGGGACTAACGAGGGAGTGATCAGAGGCAGGTGAAGGGAGTTGGAATGACGAGATGGGAAGCAAGACCTGGAATGACATGAGAGTGAGACAGGATGAAAATAACTAATAAAAAAGGAAGGTATGGAGCTGAACTGTTACATCCGTCAACACCGTCAGTTTTGTACCACCCTAAGATGTGTTTTTTTGTCTTAAAAAAAAGAAGCCTTTTACGTCAGTTGATTTCATAGAGTTAATTCACTAAAACATTGCATGGACTACATGCAGTGGTAAAAATAAAAGGGAATACAATGTTTTCAATCACTTGACTATAGGAGTAGGCGCACTATTACGATATGTAAATACTTAAAAGTGTTGCTGAATCATTTAAAATAAAATAATTTCTAATGCATCAGACGGAGATGACGAATTTCAACACACAAATTGGATAAATGTCATTACTTATAAAAAGTGATTTTATAAAAAAACTTGTTCCTTTACATGGTTTGTTAGCTCAGACCTGTGTTTATGAGAAAATCTATTCCAAATGAATGTGCTGCCCATTTTAGTTTTTTAGGTTTCAAAAGTAGTTTTGTCCCTTATCTCAAGAATCAGTGATACACTAAACGTGTATATATATATATATATATATATATATATATATATATATATATATATATATATATATATATATATATATATACACGTTTAAAAAACTTGCACATTTTTTCCATACCTCCTCCAGCGCGCGCCTTGCATTTTAAACAGGCGGCGGTGGCCTGCTGACTGTGTCGTCACTTTCCCTCGACGGTCGCAACAGGAAGACCCTTTTACCGTGAGATTTGTGTTGTGGTCGACTCATTTTCCCGTCCTTCAGCAGGAAAATGTACTACAAGTTCAGCGGAGTTACCCAGAAACTGACGGGGTCTGGCCCCGCGGCCGCCTACAGCCCTCAGGTGAGTCAGGAGCGCGTGTCAGCGACAGACGGGTCGGTAACGGCCTAGGATGACCTTCATGTCACGGGATTGGATCGTCAGCTGAAGACGATACACTTTAAGACATTCATAGATCTCCACCGTAGTCAACTACATGTACAATCTGCCTCTTAATTCCCAGACGTGTTGTGGTTTTCCCGTCGTGTTATATCTCATAAACTATTTATTATTAGGTCTTATTTCACGGGTGTATGAACTTTAACTTTATCCGAAATTGTATTAATCCGTAGTTGTTTTTTCTAAACTAATTAAACGTTGTAAAACCTTGAGGCATACTATAAAGACCCAGTGCCCTTTTCTGTAAATTGTATTCCCTGCTTTTATCACGACACTATCGCAGAACCTTTATTCTTTATTTAACCTTTATTTTGAAAGGTTATGGATATCCGGCTTTAGTGAGACGTAACCACCAATTGTAAAGGGCTTTGAAAGCATCGGCCAGATGTGACCTTCATTATCATGTCTCTGTTCTTTACAACTCAGCCTCTTTGTTGGGAATGAGGCGCTGCCTTCAAGCTCTCCTATGTCACAGCTTAGACGTCACACAATACAACATTTTATTATTCTTTTGGTTGGAAGAAAAAGATCCTTTAGCATAAATATGGTCAGAATATTGTAGAATACTAGAATGTACCTTTTTTTTTACTTTACCAAAGTCCAACTGTGAGATACTGCATTTCTATTTTACTCAAGTATTTCCCTTTCGTGCTTAATACTTATTCTCTATTTCATGTATGTGTCAGGCCAGAAACTGATTATCAAACAACAGTTAACCGCTTTAAAGTTGGTCATGTGACCTCCACTCAATCTCTCCTTTCACAGTCGTCTGTGTTTGATTGAGGGAGATATAGAAAGGATGTTAGTCTGTCAAGATGTGAGAAAAAAACTCAACATTCACACTTAGGTTGCATCAATGTTTTATTTTTTAAACTGAGTTTTCACCTTAGTCACACCTTCAAATTTAGATTAAGGTGAGTGAACCTTAACAAAACCTATGTTTTCGGCAGCAACATTGAGCTCAGTGAGCCTACAAAGAGTATTTTGACTTCTGATGTATGCTTACATGAACATGGGTCTTTTATATGATTTTTTTTTTTTTTTTTTTTTTTTTTTTTTTTTTACTGTCAACGATCCTGAACCCAGACCCAAGTCTGAACACGAATACATTGGTAGATTCATGACGTTGCATAGAATAACGCATTCTTTTTTGGTTTAGGGGCTGAGGTCCGGTGTGCCAGCAGAGGGCCCCGCCATGGTGTTTGCCTCACCCACTAAGATCGCGTCACAGGCGGGGTCCACGGTGGAGTACATGGGAGCCAACAGGGTTCCTGAACTTCAGAGGCTCTTCCAGGTAAGGACAATATATAAATACATACACATACAACAGAATAGACTGAAATATAAGTCTGACTAATACATTCTCAGATTGAAGGTTTATGAGCAGCTAAATGGGATTTTTGACACTCTTAGTTTAGTTTAGTTTATTTCGATCAGCAAAATATACAAAAATCAAAATTCAACAAAAGAATAAAGTGGCTAACCGTCAAGGCTGAAGCTTATAAGTGCCCTAAACTATGATTTCACGAAAAAACTTATTTCAGAGAACGATATACATAAACCTATATATATATATATATATATTATATATATATACGCATACATAAATACACACACACACATAAATACACATGCATACATATTTACATAAAACAATAAACAAAAAAAGCAAGTCCCCATTAACCGTTACTCATGATGCGTCATCAATGCTGTTACATCTGTACTTCTCCAGTCACGTTTAAAAAAAAAAAAATCTTGAATATCACCAGATTTTTACTTTCTTTGATGTCAGCAAATTTGCCCAGGATACTCTGCACTCTCTGTTACATCTTTATTCTTGTATTATTTCATATTTTCCCTTTTGGCCCCTCCTCTAACCCTTGCCTTGCCGTTTCATTCCCTCTCAGAAGTCAGACGGTATCCCCATTCATTTGAAGCGCGGCGTCCCCGACAAGCTACTGTACCGCACCACCATGGCTCTCACCGTCGGAGGCGCTCTCTACTGTCTGGTGGCTCTTTATTTTGCGGCCCAGCCCAACAAAAAGTGACCACCGCAAAACCCAGGATCTCTCTGTCATTGACCCAACATTCCCAGCCTCCATGTGCCCTCGCTGTGCCACCTCTTGGGACTCAAATTTCTGTTATGGAATCACACTCAACAATAACAATAACAACGACCGTCTTCTTTGTAAATCAAATGTCTAAGTTAATAAATAGTATGGGAAAACAAAGCTAACACATGCTCAATGTTGGTTGTTATTTGTCTTTTATTATGTCACTGAAAGAAACTCTCACTGTCAGAGTTGTTGCCAATAATCCTGCAGCTGCACACTGGATGAAACTGAAATGGGAAAATAGAGGCGCAGACGTAACGCTTCCGACGACTTTGCAGAGCGGTTGTCTCAGACGTGTTGCAGCCTGACACCAAGCTGCTGAAACACTGACGATGAACATCTGTCTCCGCGTTTTGTCTCCTACCTTTTGTGTATGTTTTCTTCTATTGTTTTGATGTTATGTAACAATGGCTGACAGCTGTCCTGGCTCCTCAGTGGGGGAACGAGCTCTCCACTGACAGCAGAAAGTCTCTACAGCTTCCGCCGGAAACTAAAAACACGTCTTTTCCGACTACATCTCGATTAAAACACATATTTGCTCTTCAGTGGCACTTGAATGGCTCTTATTATGGTACTTTTGTAGTTTGACCATGTTGAGGAAATGTTACTTTCTGTATTCTTGTTGTTCTTAGTTTGTACTCAAGGTTGAAATGCACTTATTGTAAGTCGCTTTGGATAAAAGCGTCTGCTAAATGACATGTTATGTGAAAATGAAGTTGAGTTCTAATTTATTCATTACATTAATTGTTTTACTTAAGTAAAGATGCGAAAGTCAAGAAATTTGAACCAGAGTAAAACAAGATTTATTTGTTGAGTAGATTTTGCATGATGAATCTGCAAAGTAACTTAATTTATCAAACAAATGTAGTGGAGTGAAAAATAAAACATTTGCTAGTAGAACTTTAACAGAAAATAAAAAGAGCAAACTTGTGCAATCCAGTTGGTCGACAGGTGAACAGGTGTGCAAGTTTTTTGTTCTTTAAGTACTGCAAGTACTCAAGGAAAGTCCACCCCCGTATCTTACATATTAATCATATTGTAGTCGAGGTAAATTTCAGGTTTTAAAGCTTATTTAATTAATTATCCTCTATCCAGGACTTTGCCAAGATATAATCTAGATAATCATCATATTTTTTAACAGCAATAAACTTCTATACCTCAAACATTTTTCTTAATTCTTATGCAATCTGTTGCCAATATGTTCCTGAGAACCCGTTTTCAATTTTCACAAGTCACAAGATATATGTTTCACGTTTATCTTTGTCTCAAATACTTTATCGCCTGTTCTGATGCAGTGAGCTCTTCCACCTGAAGACCAAACCCCACCAGCTACCTCACCCTGTTGATTAGGTTTGTATTGTACACTTACTTCTCCTTGACTTCTGTACGTTTGTATTGATCGCACACAGGGGAGGGGGGGAGGGAGGGATGGAGGGGTCACATGATGCTCGGCAGCTGAACGCTCCCAAGAGGTGGCCTCGGCTGATTTGCCTGATTGGTGCGGTCCTCGTGGAGAGGCCAACCACTCCAAGTCATCAAGGAACATGCGCCTGCACATGCTGCACATTCACAGCGTTACTTGTTTACACCTTACACTTCATATACTTTCTAAAGGCTCTAAAACCAGTTGAACATTTACAGGTTTTCCAAAAAGAATTATACTTGGATATCAAACTTATTAAAATGACACGCAAGAGTTTTATTGATCAAGATAAGGCACATTAATTTGTCAGTAAGAATCCACTCTGGACCTCTCTGTCATGGAGTCAATACTGCACACCCCGAGGAGAAGCTTTATGATGGATAATTGATGATAGCGCTGATTTAAAAATGAATAATTTCACCTTCTGTGGGGAAAATAATGAGTATGGTTAATAAATAAAGACATAATTTGAGTGTCTTCCTCCAAAACATCCTGAGAAGCAAAGATGTCGGACATGGAGCAGACGGCGTGCTTACATGGAAGTATGTTCCAGATCTGAGGTAGTTTACAGGCGACACATGGGTTTTCCTTACTATCTAGATACCAACTTGTCATGTGACCTGAGTCGATGAGCACTCTGCAAACTGACGAGCTGTACATTCGAGGTGTGAAGCTCCATTTTTAAACACGTGCAGAAGAAAAAACTATTCAATCGTTGCTGAATGAACGACAGCACATATACAAATTCACAAAAGGAGTGGACCTTGAACTGCTCGTTGCTTAATCGGCAACATTTATACACTTCAAAAGGAGCAGATTAACACTCAATTAATGTTATTGCGTGTTACCATGGAAACGTGGTTCACGCACTAGGGAAGCTAACTTTGAGAGTGAATTACTCTTGATATTTTCTGTACGATGAGGAAAAAGTGGAAACGCAGAGACTCGCACAGTGTACGACGCTTGAACCTGAAGCCTGAGGCTGTACCTTGATCTATATACTCGTGACCCTCGTGTCACGGCTTCAATGAGCAATTTCAACCACTTTAACAAAAGCACAATTTCAGAGACAGTTGTCTATGTATAGGTGTTGGAGGCCAGATGAGCTGCAGGTATCTAGTATTTCACAATAAAATATATAGGCTGTATTATGGTGTTATAAACAATATAACGTTTCTCATGTTTGTAGTATGCTAAACATTTGCTGATTAGCACGTAACACCAAGTACAGCTGAGGCTGATGGCAATGCTGATAGTTGTGTAGTTGTTTGGACATCGAGCAGATTGGACAGTTGGACATCTGACATGAATTATAATATTTCCTATTGAGTGGGGATGAATGAAATGTCAGCGGATCAGCAGAAACATTTACAAGTCATACTGCGGGGGAAATGTCATCTTTTTGCAATCTGTGCAATATTTGTCAAGACATTTCAGTCAAAGCCCCAAATGTCACTCTGCTGATGGCACTTGATGAAAAGCTTAAAGGTCCCCAACATCTGGAGGATCCGTCTTCCGGCGGTAACCCATGTCTGCACGAGATTAAGTGAAAACCCATCATATATATTTAAATATATTGATATTTCAGTCTGGATCAAAGTGAAGCCTCACTGTGCACACATGGACTTGTCATGAGATGACCTGAACTTTACACGATAGTAAACTTCGTACCTGGCTTTCATCAAGAAACCCTTCAAAATCCTCTTAAATCCACCCTCATGTCTTCCCCATCCCTCTTGCGTCATAACAGCCCACTTCAGTCACAATGAATCCTTTTGTTGTGGGTCCCTCACCGGAGACCCGATAGCTCTGTAATAAGATGTTTACCAATCATAACCCTGCACTCTGCTTGTTAATAAAGCTGGGGGGGGGGGCACACAGGAAACAGGGGGGAGGGGGGAGAGAGAGAGAGAGACAACAACAGGAAGCAAGTGAGGTGTGAGAGGGGGGTGGGTGAGTGTGAGGAGAAGGTTGTTATGTGGAGGATGGGTGTGACGTGTCAAGAGCTAATTTAAAAACGCAATCCCCTTTTTAAAGCTATCAGCATCACCAGATGAGAATATGATTCAATTTGGTTTTATTTTGTATAGCCCAATATCACAAATTATAAATGTGGCCTTAAATGGTTTTACAATCTGTACACATACAAAATCCCTGTCCCAGGATGTCACATCGGATCAGGAACAACTCACAAAATATAAAAAAAAAAAAAAAAAAAGGAAGAAACCTTCAGGATAGCAACAGAGGAGGATCCTTCTCTCCAAGATGGACAGAAGAATAGACGTCATGTGACCAGAAGGAATCATTACAGAGTTACAACATGATGAAACCGATGGCATGTTGCAACACGCGTGTATTCGGTTTGACCTTCATATAAGGGAACTACATGCACAGTGGACATGAACAGTCTGGAAGAAAATCCTGTATTTTGTGAACATCAAAGGTCTGCAGTTTGTTCATAACTTTATATTTGACTCCAACTTTAGGAGACTGTGAGGTATTATGAGGCTACTGCTCCCAGACAGCAGTGATGATTGGACAGAAAATGAGACACTGCATCGAGATGAGGGAGGCAAAGTTGAAAAAGTATAAAAAATTGAAACTGTATTTGTGGAGGCACACAGATCGGTTTTCTAGATATGGGAGATTCTGTTCTAGTATTACTTATTTTGGCCTTTAATTCACTTTTACTTTCTTTCTTGGGTGGGCTGAGAATGATATTTGCTCAGTTGTGTGTTTAAAAACAGTATTTTTTTTCCTCCAATTTAGGAGTAAATGTTATATATAAATAAATAAAGAGCTTTCTCCATTTTGGGGTTTTATGATAACCGTGGGAGGCATACACACACAAAAAAGGTTTCTTCACAAATTCAAGACCAAACCAAAATGACAGCTACACAGCCAGATGTTTCTTTCTTTCTTTTTGTGTTCCCCATGCAGCCGATTTCATGCTCCCCCAAATATTAATTATCCCCATTTCATCCACAAAACACCACAGAGAGCAGAGGATGCATCTTAATTCAAAACATATCCCTGTGCAGAAACATTTCAGCTCTGCAAACAACAAAAGTGTGCCTACAGCAGCAGCCTTGCAGGAAAGGCTGGGGGGAGAGAATGAGGGGGGGGGGGAGGTGACAAATTACCTCTCCTCACAAAGCCGTGGCACAATAGCACAGCCCGAGAAAAAACGAGGAGAGTATTTTGTGAAGCAGTTTTCTTTTGTGTCGCAGCCAATGGCCTTCTCCTTGTCTCTCGCGGATGAGAGCTCCACGGGGAGAGCCGAGCACGCCAACAAAGCAACTCCACACAGACGTACGCACTCAAAACGAATGGAGAACACGTCGGAGAACCGCTCGAGGGACCAAACACAAAGCACACTTCAAAAAAATCACCAGATGTGACGTGCCCAGTGTGAGGACACGCGCCACGAGTCGGTTGGAGGTGAAATCACTTCGATCACACCGTCTGCTCTCCGAGGGCCTTCTGGAGGAGGAGGTGGGGGGGGGGGGGCAGAGAACCAGGGTAATGGACTAACAGTAGGAGTTTAGATAAAAAAAAGGTGTGCTGATTGGTGTCATACATGCATGTGGGCTATTTAAAAAGGCTTGACATTCTCTCTCGCCCTATTACTTTCTTCTCTTTCTCCCCTCTTTTCTTTCCCTCCTTATTCTTTCTCCTGCAACCTTATGTAAGAGTTCAGATGCAGGGTGAGTGGACAGCTCTGCCCTCTGGCTCTGTCCAGAAACTGTCCGCCGATCCCACTCGCACGGGAACGATATTTCTTCCTGCATTTAACTACTTGAGTCATAATAATGTATTACAAACATCTGTCTGCAAACAGCTTCCCTCGTGTACTTTACAGTTTAATGCCGTGATGCAGACAGTGTACGTTTTATTGGGTTTACCAGGCTACGAGGGGAGAATAAGAGATGTGGGCAGCATTAAAGGAGGAAAATGAATGCCCCTAAAGTGAAAGTGAATCGATACGGTGCCCTGAGGATGTGAAGGCTGGAATGAGACCGAGAGGAGAGTGTTGAAATAGAGTTGGAACAAGATTAATGGTTGTTTAAAAAGAAACAGTATTCATCAGTAGACAGCTCGGAGGTGCAGAACGGCTGCAGCTTGTGTGTGTGTGTGTGTGTGTGTGTGTGTGTGTGTGTGTGTCGTGAGTTTACACTTTGTGTTTAACTTTCTAACTTTCCGTCACGAGTCTTCCAATAAATGCCCACCCAACCATAACATTGATTTTTGTGTATTACTTTGCGCACACACACACACACACACACACACACACACACACACACACACACACACACACACACACACACACACACACACACACACACACACACACACACACACACACACACACACACACACACACACACACACACACACACACACACACACACACACACACACACACACACAGTGATCCAACAGCACCACCTACAGGTTTGAGCATTCAATCACTCAATGACCCACAAGAGCATTTCTAACCTTTTAATCACAAAATTCCAGGAGGAGAGAAGTATTGCTTCATTCATGTCAATACTCTTCAGAGAACATATTCAACCTCCATGCGCACATCCTGCTCATAACGTCTTGTGTTATTAAAAAACCTTCTTTCAAACAGGAAGCAAGAGGAGTGAATGCTCCCAATAAATAACCAGTATAAAGTTAAAGAAATACAGCAGGAATACGAGAAACACCCTCGTGGTCCCTAACACAGGAATGCGTCTCTCCATCACTTGCACTTGTACGTGAGCTGTTTGCGATGATAGTGGATCCACGCAGGAGCTGCAACAAGACCAGTCAGGAAGCCGATGGTCGCGCCCAGGCTGCAGGACACAGGCCAAACCTACAAGAAGGGAGACAAGTGAGTCCAAGCTTTTCATTCACAGATCAAGAGGAGCCGAGCGATTAGAAAACGTTATCTTTTCCCCCCAACAAGTATGTTTTCACTTGGAATGCTTTATTTAAAGAGGAATCTCTAAAAGGAAAAGAACAGCAGTACAGCATTTTCATTTTGATTTACGCTACAATTACCAGTCTCTGCTTTGCATTTTCCTCTGATCATTTTGCAGAGAACTCCCTTTGCAATTATTATTTAAATCTTTACCATCAAAAAGTAAAAAATAAAAATTACCCAATTACCCAAATAAAGAGAGGGATTTACTGACTATCGCTTTGAATGATAATTTAATGTAATACTGTTTGATGATGAAAGGAAACTACTGGCTTTTTGATAAAAGAGGAAACTGCTGTATGCAAGAGGAGGTCAAACCAGATAGATGGCAAAAGAAATATCTAAAAGTAAAAATACATCTGTAAGTGTAAAAGTTGTGTTGTGGATATTTAGAAACAAAGAAACTCTACAAGGACAGTTGGTTTGTGTATTTGAGAAGATACAATACATAGTGATGGATTCACTGAGGCATGAATGGTTTAGTAATTCCAGCAAACCACTTAAATATCATCTTTTTGATTTCTTTCCATGTAACATAAATATGTCTTTTTGTTCGTTCTTATCTAAATGAATATAGTTTAAATATAAAAATGAACTACTATCAAATAACTGATTTATAATAATTTTTTAGATCTTGCATATTTGGCAAATATAAATATCCTCTCCTGTAGACTCTAATATTCTCTTATCTAATATCTTTGTGCTTAAGAAAGTTATCAAATCATTCCCTCTTAATTTCAGACACTCTGCAGTTCTGACTTATATTTTCATGATATTTCGAGTCCACGTTTTTTTTTTGGTGAGACTTTTGTGAACAAAACTTCTCCACAAACAATGCAGAACAATATCAAAGTATGGGGCATCTATTATGCCAATGATGAAATCTCATAAACGTGCATCTTCTCATGAACAGCTGGCATTCATCAAGCTGAAACAAGTGATTTACCATAAATGTGTGCAGTTAAAACACTCGTAAAAAGGGACTCTAGGATAAAGAAATTACAAATATATCTTGCATGACATCCAGTTTTAAAGTAAAGATCTGACAGACTACATTCTATTCATGAAAGGGTTTTATTGTGTGCTGACCTGCCACAGCCTGTCCCAGTCCAGAGGTATAGGAAAGGCTCCCACCCAGGCTCCTACCAATGTGCAGGCCACTGTAATCTGTAGACAGGTGTCCCACACAGACATCGCTCTGGAGACGGAGTCAAGCAACGAAAAGTTAGTATATTCAATTTAGAGACTCAAGATAAGCACAGAAAACCCATTACAGGAAGAACGAGTAGATTTTAGGCTCACCCGTGCCGGCTGAATACTCGTATCCAGGCCTGGACGTTGGGGCCGAGGACACAGAGACACCTCAGGGTGGTTAAAGAGGTCAGCAGCACAGCAAGGGAGAACGTATCTAAGGCGCATCTGAAACACGTACAGGAGGAGAGATTAGAGGCTCAGAGTACCGCTGACGGACGTGAGATATTTAACCAAACAGAACCTGTGTAAATGCACCGGAGCAAAGAATACCAGTATTTTCAGGAGTGAATAATAACAGAGTTTAAAGCTTAATGCATTTAAAAATACATAGAGCCTGATAGTGTGCAAACACTCAGCTAAAATACAAACACTTGTTTGTTTGTCAACCATTCATTTCCAGTTGCATTACCTACTAACACCTGTTTCGTCGGTGTATCTGTCTACATACAGGTTTCACGTGAGCATCAGCAGATACTCACTCAATCAGCGGAGCTCCGTAGAGAACAACCACAGCGTGGAAGAAAAGGCACGACAGGAAGAAGTACAGGCAGGAACGAAACAACCTCGACAGCTGCAGACAGAAGTGGGCAAAGACGGTTGGAAAATAGGAAACAAATAATGGAAAAAGACAAAGTTTACATTACTTCAAAGTCAAAGCGTGAAACCTAGAGCCTTCGTTTCAATGGTATACATGTTTCTTTGGCCTGAAAAGTTAATATACAGCAGTCTCAGTTCTTTATAAGCAGGGCTTCTTCATATCATACACAACGCGCTGGGATTCTGTTTGGTCTGTTTCATTCTATGTTAGCTTATTTTGTATTACATTCAATGTATGTGTCTTTTTTTTCTTCATGCCTTATGTTCTACACTTGTAATTGCTGTTTAAAGGTATCATACAAATACACGTGTGACCTCTAAGAGAGGGCCTAACCCCAAGAGGTTGGGAACTGGTAAACTATACAGCTCAGCTGTATACAAGTAATAACAACTAAACATAAACCAGCTACAGCATTAAATGCTACTTACACTATAATGAATCGGTATTTGCACTATTAATTCAATATATATGCTACAGCAGTCAGTACTTCCACCTGTCATGCTCAAAGTACAATGGAGAGAGTATGTCGGAGCACCTTGTATCCCACGGTGTGCTTCTTGGTGGGCGGTGTGATGCCGAGCAGCCAGAAGACGGCGATACTGACCACGGTGACCGCCCCGGACACCGAGTAGAGCCACAGCAGGTGAGTGCTGTACACCGAGAAGCCGCGCACGAGCGCCGCAGGTAGAACGGTCGCCATGAACACCGAGGCGGCGATAATGGCGTGAGTGGACGCCATGGCTCTGATTTCATGGTCCCACATGATGACGAACGGAACGATCTCCGACAGGAGACGAAGACAAAAGACACGCTTCAAATTAAATAATTTTAAATATTAATTTAGCCGCGGATGTTCAGAGTGGGTTTAATCCATGGCTGAGTTTCATGACCTGCACTTCCGTAAACATGGAGTAACATAGACTTCCGCTTGGATTTCACAATAAAAGCCAAGTAGTATCGCTCGCGATATGCAAGCTTGACATAAAACAGAACGAAAATAATTTTAATTACAATATTTGACACTATAAAATTGAAATACCTATACATATTAAACACGCGTTGTTGTTTATGCTGTCCAAGAGACAGTATTTGTACTTTCCTTTGTTTATGCTGCCCATCTTTGCAAGCCCCGCCCTGATTGGCCAGTCGTCCACGCTCGCTAAGTTACGGGTAACCTGATTCGTTAATGTCTGAAGTCCTGACCAATGGGCTACCCTGTATTATATCTACTTGACGCCTTTGCCTCACCTTAACCAATCGTCTCTGTGGTTATTGCCATGAAGAGCAGTGGGATTCAGGGCGAGTGACTTGATACTGAATCGTACGCGATGGACGGCAGTATCAGCCAATGACATTTGAGATTGTCACAGTTTTGACTAATCAAGCTGTTGCAAGTACGAAGGACGTAGAAACGACCGGAAATGTACCAATGTTTAGCGAGCAAGCTAACATTTAGCTAACATTTAGATTTGATTTTGACCAACCGCATCGATTTTTAATCAAACGGAGAGAACATGGTTTGTGACAAATGTACGTATCGCACTTTTAATATGCTGTCTATCTTTTACTCGAACCTATTGTTGTGCTTTTAGCGAAGTCTTGAGATCTTTCGAATGCTAACTTGCTAGCTAACTGTTGTCATTGTTGTCCTCCTTGTTGTTTTGGTCCGTGAGCACCGACCCTGCACGTGAGACATGCGATCTTCTCTTCAAACTGTGTGTCGCTTGTTTTTTCAGGTGAGAAGAAGCTTGGTAAAGTCATCACACCTGACACGTGGAAGGATGGGGCACGGAACACAACAGGTAAACAGAGCACACGGATTCTGTGTGTTTGTCTGTTACTATGGCCTCTTCACTCTCTGATGTGATCAGCTTTAGGCTTTAATATACTTATGTATTCATGCAGGTGCACAATACAAATTGTTGAACTCATTAAGCTTTCAAAAATATACTTAAACACCTAGCGACTGTCTTTAATCTGTAAAACGTAATTACAGAAATAGACTGCTTATATTTTGTTTAATTGTTCAGATTTCCAGAGGCTTGTCACACCCATTTAAATACATCAACTTGGTGACAAGCTTTGTAAAATGTATGAGAGGCGGTTATTGGGCTGCCAGTGATGCCATTAATCTGTGTGACATCTTCAAATAGTTGATATTATCCAGCCAGTCCAGGACCCCAGACCCCAGGCTGTTAACATCTGACTTAGATGATGACGATTAATTGAGTTCCTCCTGCGTTTTTACCTTTTCAGAGGGTGGCGGGCGTAAGCTAAATGAAAACAAGCTCCTGACATCTAAGAAAGCCAGGTGAGTCGGGCTTCCATCCTTTCTCTGTTTTTAATTCTAGGAAGTCACACAAAAGTATTTTTATTGACTCAATTCAATTGTTACACATTAACATTTATCATAGTCATGTATTCCCTTACCTCTACCACTAGCATTGATACAACACATATTGGTGCCTCTTTAGCTATTTCTTAATTGTGTCTCCCTCAGGTTTGACCCATACAGCAAGACAGGCTTTGCTACCTGCAGGATCTGCAAGAGCTCAGTTCACCAGTCTGGATCGCATTACTGCCAGGGCTGTGCCTACAAGAAAGGTATAAACTCACTCACACTGGACTTCATCTGAACAGAAATCACAAAGTTGGAGATTTTTCACAGATTCTATGTGGCTAAAAAACATTGTCTGACCAAGGCTAGGGGAGCTTACCTATAGAAACAACTCTACACTATTCTTCACCAAGAATAACTATTTAGAATCTGAACACATCTGTACCACACCGATCACTTTGAATTGTTGGGTAACCTAAATTGCACAAAAAAGAAGCCATGTGTTCTTGTATGTTACTGTAGAATTTGTTGGGTGTATTTGGCCAGGTTCTGACACAAACAGTCATCAAGTAAACACAAAACAGCTCTACGTGACTGCCTAATTTGCTCTGTGTCTGCTGTATTAGCAAAAAAATTGACATTACAATTTAATAAACTAATAGTATTTCAATGTTGTATTTGCAGCTAGTTTACGCTAATCCTAAAAAAATCGTTTTGTAGACTTACACAATACAAGCAAGGTTGACAACTGCAGAGCCTGCTACCGATATTGCTTTTTCCTCGAAACTGATTATTTGTTTATTTCCTCATTTGTTTGTCTCTAGGAATCTGTGCAATGTGTGGAAGGAAAGTTTTGGACACCAAAAACTACAAACAGACATCAGTGTGACAGCGTGACGATCACTGAACAGTTCTCCGAGTGAATAACAGATGTGAGATGGATGTTTATGTTTGTCATCGTTCCACAATGTCCTGTTCAACCTTCAGCTGTAGCTCGTTTTTGCTATTCCTCTGACCTTTGTAAAAGAGAGATTTTGAGCTGGCTTTTCCCTCTTATTACGGAATATCATATAATGTCCCCGGAGTTATTACAGTGGCCGAACACAGGGAATCACTGTTGTATCTAAATACACCACCAGTCATCACCTGTTTCTCAAGTCCAGGCTTCTAGATTTGTTTGTATATTTTAAATTCAATACTTAGCGTTTGATTCTTTGTTTGTTATTTTCTGTATGTAATATATCAAGTGTTGCATTTTTAAATGAATTAAAACATTCGATAAGAAGAACACGTCACACAAGTATATTTTTCCCCTGTCTGACGCCATGAAGGGTACAAATTTAGCCTCTTATGCACAACATACTCATATTTCTCCTGTATGCCTGTAATAATTGGTTTATTCTTACATAATCAAATTTGGAAACTGCACACTGTGCTGCCAGGTGTGACCCCCTCCTTCCCTCCCCCATTGCTGTCGGCGATAAAGGTTACAGTTCACAGGTTGTCTGACGACAGACTTCTCTTGATATCTAAAGGCCTTGCTCTCCCTCAAGCCTGCAGCCACATGTGCATACACCTGTCCCATTATGACTTTATGCTGTTGTGCCACTGCATAAAACAACATCAGTCTCTAGCTAATACATGTAGTATAAAGTAGGTAATGATGGGATGTAGCAAATGAGTCGGAATAACCTTCCAAAGGAAGTTATTTAAAAAAAAGAAGATCTACTTGTATTACAAGTGACTCCAACTGGTTGTATACATATGTGGATCTTCTAGTTTGTTTGTTGTGTTTAATCGCTGTCCTTATGCTCCTGTTGTTCTGTCTTATGGGGCATTCAGGGACATCAGTATAATACCTCAGTTTATAGCTGTGACAGCCATCCCTACAGATCTCATGTTTAGTACATTTTATGTTTTCATTTACACGCTGCTTACTCAAAATATATTAGTTTGTAGTCCAACATTGAGAAAGCATTTTTTGTAATGTCATTAATGAAACAAACATAACACACTGACATGTTTTCATGACTGACAAAGTAAGGCTGACAACGTTCACATTTTGAAAGTTATTTTATTTATTTTAACATTGGTCATCAATAAAAGCAAAAATCTATTCAATCCAAAACGTACTCTGGACTACAGAGACAATAATTTACTTCTAAAATGTCATAATTTACAAAGGCTTTAGTAATGACATACTTAATAAAATTATGAACATCTGTGGATTGTAAAATGAAGTACAACTTAAAGTATATTTAAACATAGTATAATAAAGCAAGGAACAGCGAGAGATCCACTGCAAATGCACCAAGGACATGCACATTATAAAAAAGTCAAACTTCGGTTTTGAGGTATGCCAACATCTGGTTTTATACTTAATAACAACAAAATTGCAATTTTAGATGTTGAATTTAAAATATCTACTAAAGGCACCAGGAATGGGATTCCTGTTAAATTCACAGTGATGGATTTCTGCTGCAGGACTAACGTCTAGCAGGCATCACTGAGGTGAGCTCCATAAGTTGCTTGCATCCTGCATCAAACGGCATCTTGGTTTCCTGCTCTTGATTTGTACGTCAGGTGCAGATCTACTGCTCCTCTGGAGCTTTGCGTGTGCCACAAAGACATTGGAGGGAATGACATCAGTTAGACCCCTTGGGACAGAGTCAGGAACTCCTCCCTAGTTTTGGGGTCCTCCAGGTAAACTCCCAACATGGCGCTCGTCACTGTGCGGCTGTTCATCTTCTGCACACCGCGCATGACCATACACATGTGCCTGCAAACACACACACACACAGATGGCACATCAGATTTGCATCTGCAGCTTTTGACTTTTTTTGAGGACAGTTGTCCAAAAGAAAGCGGCGAATGTTGAAAAAGGTCTTTAAAAATGAGCCTGTGTGGTAGTAGAGCAGCTTTAAACTATACAAATGATGATAATGACATTGAGTTGTGTGTATACATATATCATTATCTTTATTTAAAGGGGATTATGTACAGTTAAAACGTAAATGCCACCATGTGATGCACTGTACCAGAGTGTACTTACGTTGCTTCAATTACCACAGCTACACCTCTGGGCTGCAGAGCCTTTGCTATTCCTGTGGCAATCTGCTTGGTTAGACGCTCCTGAACTGAGAGAGGCAACACATCGGGGCACATGTGAACATGATGATGCCAGATTGAATTCAACTTATTGTTTAAACTAGGAGAACGGGACTGTTAATCATTGCACATTAGGTTATTATTTGGACGCTTACCTTGAAGCCTCCGACTGTAGATCTCAACAATCCTGCAGAGCACAAGGAAATCGAAGAGAAAGGATTAACGACCAGGCATAATAGCGATTAATCGTTTCATCAACAGTTTCTGACTCAGTCTCTACTCTGGCTATCCAACTGCAGACTCTTCATCTGTAAATGATTCACCCTATGTTATGTCGTGCAAGAAAGAAAAGAACAAAAAAGGAACAGTGCCGTCTTTACGGTTACTCTGGGTTCACATGATCAGAGATGGTGTGATATTTTAGGAAAGGGAGAAAGGAGACAGACAGAGAGGCTGTGATAATAACTGCCAATTCCCACAGGTCTGAAGGGATTTTCTCATGGCTGGAGAGCGGATAGAGTTCAGACTGTGAGTGTGCCTGATGAGGGGACTAGATTTAATCCTACAAGTCAATGAGCTGAAATAACAGAAGAACGCATTCACCCGGCAACAACAGCAGACACACACACACACACACAGCAACATTTGCAGTGGGAGGGTATGGTGTGTGTGTGTGTTACCTTGCCAGTTTGCTCAGTCCCACCACTTTTTTGTTGGGAATATATCCGATGTGAACCTGGAGAGACAGCAGGTGTCACATAATCAGAGTAATGAATGGTGAATGTTAGCAATTCAAATGCTCAATTTACAATACTTATATACACAAGAACAATCTAAAGAAGACTTTTAAAGATCTTTGCTTTGTACTAACAAATCAAATGTTAATTTTATAACACACATGAATGAATGATGACTTAATATTGGTGTATAGCCCAGAAACCGTTTACAAGAACACTTCCGCCTGCACACATTGCCTTACCTTGCCAAAAAAGGGGACCAGGTGATGTTCACACAGTGAAAACACATCTATGTTCTTCACAATCACCATCTCATCGTGGTCTTCATCAAATATGGCATTGTTTAAGATGTCTGTGGGTTACAAACACACATATGCACGCTTAAGGAAATATCATCTACTTTCAACAAATGAGTCACCTGATTACATTAGTTAGAAAAGAGTGGGAACAAATCCAGAAGTCCCTTTTAAGAAATCCCCCAAAACCATCAAATCTTTGAAGAAGGAACATTTTCTTTAATGAATTCCTTGCTACTGTAAACTTACTGGAGATTTAACAATTAACCAGCTGTCCTGACACATTGTCGGTGTTGCTAATTTCTATTAAGGTTAATAATTCAGTGCCGATAGGTTGACTCACCCTCGATGTTCTCGTTGTAGCCCTTGGTGAGGAACTGCATGGCCTTGGCTGCACGCAGCGGCGTGCGCAGCAGCCCCTGGCGGCTCGTGTCCTCCCCGAGCTCCCGCAGGATGCTGGTGTAGGCGGCCTCGAGCGCATGGCGGGACAGTTCCTCCTCCTCCTCTTTGCAGGACGTCTCGTGCTTGCGGTGCACGACGGCCTTGTTGGAGTCGATGATGAGCTCGTTGCAGTGGCCGTTCATATCGGAGCTGTTGTGTTTGTTTAGTTTTCCTAGCTCTGGAAAAAGGAGTAAAGAGAGATTGCGATGAGTCCTGGAGCTGAGATGCACTGCAGGTCGGGAAAGTTCGGCTACTCTTGGTCCCGGTGGTCACCGCGTTTATAAAGCCTCGACCCGGTGCCTCGTGCACATCATTTGTCAAGTTGCCTCCTACGTCAACACGTCTGTTCGTCAGCAGGTTTGATGTCAACCCCCTCCCACCCCGTGACACCCTGGACATAGAGAGGCTTCTGACTGCTCTTGACTTGACTTCCTGGTACTTCGTCATTCTTTGCCAGCAGTGTGCAGAGCCATGGAGGTCGATGGGAGAGATGCAATATGTCAATGTAAATCGATGTTCGATTAGTCGTTTGCAATTCGACACACATGATTTTCATCCCAGTTTCCCAGAACATAAGGAAACAAATGTTTTTCTTTGTCCGGCCAACAGTTCAAAACCCCAGAGATAGTAGGCTACTGTGACATGCAGCAACACCTCAATCATGTTCTTCATAAATGAATTAAATCATGCCTATATTAATCAGCCCCTCTGTATTGTTTTTGTTATTGTTTTAAATGTAGAGCTAAATACAGAACAGGGTAAAATATAAAAAGTATAACAATAAGTGAAGGAGATAAATATATATATATATATATATATATATATATATATATATATATATATATATATATATATATATATATGTGTGTGTATTCCAGACAACAAATACAACAACAATATATTAAATAAAGTACGAGGACACCGGTCCAGCCATTGCAGCCAAAACATCACTCGGGATTAAAAAATATACAAACATTTGTTCCATATATGTATATACATAACATCAAGTATATGTAAAACAATAAAACAATAAACAATAAAACAAAGGACCAACACCACACCGTGTTTGTAAGTCATATCTATTTCTGAATCTAATGATCTCTCTTTCACAAGGTGTTCATGATAAAAGAATTTGACAGCAGCAACTGGTTGCCCTTGGAAATGGGAAGTCCTAACTATTTAATTTGATGTATTAAGAAAATAAAACCATGGTTAAAAGTCATTAATTAATGTGGTTATAACCAAGCCTTATTACATTACATTACATGTCATTTAGCAGACGCTTTTATCCAAAGCGACTTACAATAAGTGCATTTCAACCTAGAGTACAAACTAAGAACAACAAGAATACAGAAAGTAACATTTCCTCAACATAGTCAAACTACAAAAGTACCATAATAAGAGTTATTTAAGAGCCACTGAAGTGCTAATCTGTGTTTTAATCCAGATATAGTCGGAAAAGGTGCGTTTGCAGTTTTCTGCAGACTTTCTGCTGTCCTTATATGCCTTATGAGGCGCGACATAAACACTGAAGGCAAGAACGTTTGATTATCTTAAATAACCATGAATACGTAGGAGCACGTAACAGTCCTAGAGTCCTGTCATGGTTTGAGGTTATTCCAGCTTCTGGAAAGGATAAAGGGGGGTTTTCCTCGCTCTCAGCACTTCGAGGTGCATCTTTAGAACCTCCATGATTGCAGAGGGTGAACTACACCGTAGAATGTAATTAATCCACCTTGCTTAAAACAAATTGTAAGCTTGACTAATTTCTGCTTACTTTGTTGACCTTATTTAAAGAAACTTGGTAAAGAAAACTTTCTGGTGACTTAAGTTATTAAACTTATCATCTCAAGTAACCTTTATGTTTAAAAAAAAAAAGTGTGGCGGACACATTTGCAAAGCTTGGAGAAACTCGGCCGCACTCCGCAACGCTCGACTCGAATACGCATGCGCAGTTTACTACTGAAGACGTTCTTTGCCGGAGGCGGAATGGCGAAAGCGGGAAGACAACGCCGTTGTGTAAGTTATTTTAAGGTAAGTTTCAACATCATAATAACATGTTGCAGTTCATCTCTTTAGTAAAACTTTGTCGTCTCTTCGCCATATTATTCATATATTAATTCATATTCAATTCATTTTGTAAGACTGTTAACTTTAGCGTTACGTCTTCTATTTATTTTGAAAGCAAACGTTAGCTAGACTGTCAAGTGCACCGCGTGTAGCCTCGAGAAGAGCTTCAGTGTAGTTAAATATAACCACAACTTGCGTTTCAGTAAACTTAGCGTGCTTATTAGCGAGTGCAATGATAAAGTCAAGCTATCGGGACAATCTTGAATTTGATAAGCATGTTTTTTTTTATTTTTGGCGGTGGAATGTGGGAGTCATGGAAGGCACATCGTGGGGATAGAGTCAAATTTTAATGGCAGACAGGACTCGTGCTCTTAACGCAGCGCATTACGGGAGTTGCACAACGTTAATGTCATTGAAATAAGATTACATGTAATATTAGGTTAAGTTTAAAAGAGGAGTAATTCAACCACAACCGTATGATGGAGAACTTCTCAGCCACAACCACTCTTTTTTTAAACTTAAAAATAATGTCTTATTTTGTGATATTTACTGGAAATAACATACAATATAACTAATAGCAAGTATGAAACTGTAAGCTCCCTGCCCTTTTCTCTTTAGCCAATTGATGACACTATATTAAATCTATAGATTTATGATTATATATATATATATATATATATAATTATAGCTAGGATAAGTATTTCTAATATTTGTCTGTGAATATGGGGGCAGGAAAATGAATGAAACCTGCTGTCCGCAAAGTTTAAAAATCTTGAAATCTTCCATTAAACTGATGTCTAGTTAGCCGTAAAAAATGCACCTTGACGAGGAGTTAGTTGCAGTTTGAGTAATTACTTTTGTTGTTTCTTATGTAGGCTTTGCTGAAACCTGGCAATGAATTGTAAGTAAATTCTTCTATACCAGGGGTCACCAACCTTTTTGAGACCGAGGGCTAATTCAAGGGTATAAAATAATCCGAAGGGCTACTTGTTTGATATAAACTTCCCAACAAAACAAATTTGCCTGAATCACCTTTTAATAACAAGCCGCCACACGGCATCCTGATGATTTAATGAAATCTAAAGCTTTTATAACTACGGTACTTTAATTGTTCTGCCCAACATTCTGATAAAGAACATAGATTGTGCCGAAGACACGTAGTAATACTAAAGATGTTAAGAACAAAAGGTCCTCCTCACCCACTGTCAGTGTTCAGGCCCTCATATTAATAAGCAGAGGGCCTTTTGCGTGCCAAAGGGAATCAAAGGGAGATGTTATCGCTATGATTCTGGCATTCTGCTCTTTTGGACTCTATCACTGAGATAAAGATGAACTAGTTCAGTGTCTAATTCACCATTCAATTGAGAAAAATATTACACGTATTAACAACTACTGACATTCTGTAACTACCTGGGTTTAATTCAATTCAATTCAGTTTATTTGTATAGCCCAGTTTCACAAATTACAAATTTGTCTCAGAGTGCTTTACAATCTGTACACATAGACATCCCTGCCCCAAAACCTCACATCGGACCAGGAAAAACTCCCAAATAACCCTTCAGGGGGAAAAAAAGGGAAGAAACCTTCAGGAGAGCAACAGAGGAGGATCCCTCTCCAGGATGGACAGATGCAATAGATGTCATGTGTACAGAAGGACATATTTAGAGTTAAAATACATTCAAGGAATCTGACAGAGTTTATCAATAGTTCATATTTAGGCATATTCCACGATGGAGAGTTTGGAGACCTCCCGAGTGGAGGAGTGGGCGGAGTCCCAGCAGGGCAGTGGCACAGCTGGCGACAGGAACTCACGATCCAACCATCGGTGGTCCATCAGCAGATGGAATCTATGCCGTCTCATAGGGTCCGATGACCCCATGAGACGTGAAGTCAGAAGGACTCCGGGGAGAAAGCAGAGTTAGTCATGTGTGATGGAGAGATGAAGATTCATCCATAGGAGAAAGAAAAGAGGAGAGAGGTGCTCAGTGCATCCTAAACATCCCCAGCAGCTATAAGCCTATACCAGCATATCCAGGGGCTGGACCAGGGCAAACCTGATTCAGCCCTGACTATAAGCTCTGTCAAAGAGGAAAGTCTTCAGTCTACTCTTGAATGTGGTGACTGTGTCCGCCTCCCGGACTGAAATTGGAAGTTGGTTCCATGAAAGAGGAGCTTGATAACTAAAGGCTCTGGCTCCCATTTTACATTTTAAGACTCTAGGAACTACAAGTAGCCCCGCATTTAGTGAGCGCAGCTCTCTGGTGGGGCGATACGGTACTACAAGCTCTTTAAGATATGATGGTGCATCACCAATTACAGTTTACAGTTCACTTCGTGCATTGTTGCTCAACTCATTGGCTGTCATCCTGGCTCTTTGAGAGACGCTCCTTGCAGTGTGAGAAAGCCAGCGGAGCAGCCTCCCCCAGATCCTAGTGCCCGGGATTATGGCCTTTTTTTCTTCTTTTCTTTTTACGGAGCTCAATGTTGACTATTTTTAGAACATGCTGTGCGGGCGACTCACGTGGTCCCTGCGGGCGACCAGGTGCCCGCGGGCACCGTGTTGTGGACCCCTGTTCTATACACTACCGCATAAAACATGGAAGCTTTTCCAGATTCACTTCTATTCCGTGTCTTCACACAGATTGTCTGTGTTCATTCAAGTCATTTAATGCCTCAAAGTGCATTTGACAAGAACTCACTCCTTTGACAATCATGATGGGCAGATGAGTGGAGCTGATGAAATCTGTCACACCAGGAGTAATTTTCTCAGGCAAAGTATTTGTTCTTTATGTGGTTAATAAATTAGTGCCACCGCATTACATGCAGAGCTGTCAATTAATTGTCCTTTAACACTTAGGAGCTCACCACTTTCACATTCAGAGAAGGAAACTTCAACTTGTATCGTGACGCTCTTTCAGAAATAGGTTCTTCTTTGCAAACAATAATGTGAACTATGCACGGTGGATCCCAATTCACCTTTGAGATATTCACCCTGGAGCATCAACATCGAGAAGTGGCCAAGGAGTTTCACACGGGTAACTTTGTCATTCACAAATCCATAAGAGAATTTTCTGCACTGGCAATTGATCAAGTCTATGGGTAAAATAATGCAGTTATCAAAGAAGGAGCAATCGGATTAACAGAAGAATACCCTGTAGCATTTCGCAACTGGATGGTAGCTGGACCTGAAGTGAGTCGTCTTGTAGCTGAATATGAAGCTATGTCTGGTGAAAATGCCACAAACAGTAGTAGACATGACCAGACACAGAGTGCTCAAAGATCTTTCTTTTTAAAGGTAAAAGCGCTCATTGTTGTGTTACCAGAGATGAGCAAACCTCTCCAAGAAGGGTCAGCTGACCTAATAGCGCTAAAGACAAAGAATGTTGCTGATCCTATTCATGCCAAAATGGTTGCTACATAACACCAGCGGGGCAAAGAGCAGTTGCAGTCGTTCTTGAATGGGCTACAGAATGATAACAAATCAACATTCTACCATCCAATTAAGAATAACTCAGTTTCTATCTTCAAACAAGTCTTTCAAGAAGCTGGAGGAAATTCCCAAGACGATACTGAAAGATGACTGTCATCTGTTCTCACGACTCTTAATCTCAGGTCAGAGTAGGCAGCGTGCTTTGCAAGAATTCTTCATGCACGAGAACCAGTTCTTTCCTGCACCACTTAGGGACAGTGGCAAACTTCATATATGTCTGAACTCTCAACTAGTTGAAATTCGTCAAGCACAAGTGATCATGCCAGACAGAGAACCACTAGGAGATGCAATCATCATAGGTGGCTCAGCACACACAAATAAATAACCTCCACTCACCTCCAAGACATTTGAGGCATATGCCAGACAAGATATCATCAAGAAGGTGGAATCTCATGCAAAGCGCTCTGCTTATCAGGCTGGGGTCATCTGGGGACAGACAACTATCTCCAGGCCAGACATCGGCATTCCTGCTGATTTGGGATGGACACAGAAAGGAGACAAATGTCAGGTATGTTGGTCAACATTACCCCCCATCACAGCCAGTTGTCAGGAACTAAAACCTAAAACCTATTTTTCCCATGACCAAAAGGACGTTAGGGACGGAGTGCAAGAGGAGGCCTTGAGCATAGGTCACAGAGCGAAGATGGTAGCTTCCAGGGTTTTTCAGATGAATTAGCGTACAAAGATACGATGGAAGTATGTGTAGAATAGCCTTATAAATAAGGACATGCTAATAATTTAGTCTACGGATGGACAGAGGAGTCCAACCAACCCTAGCATACAGGGAGCAATGATGAGTCAGAGCCTTAAGATTAGTTATAAACCTCAATGCTCCATGGTAGACAGTATCTAAGGAGTGAAGACATTGAGAAGTCTTCACTCAATGTCTTCACTCCTTTCAAATTTATTCAAAGAGTGCTTCTCTCACTTGGACAAAAAGCCCTAAAACTCACAAATCTACTGATGCAGTAAGGGACGGTCTTCATAATGTGCATGGTGTGTGACATGCCGGGTCAGACCCGAGAACTTTTCCCTTCTTTCTCCAATAGAACTCTTTTTTTTTTTTAAATGTCACTTCTTTGGGTTGTTTCCTGTAGTGGAATTTTGCAAATGCCCATATGTTACCAAACTTAATCTGGCAACATGTCCAGCATTTTAAGCACGTTGTTTGTAAGGACAAAAGCTCAGACATTTCTTTTTCTTTTAAATAAATGTTGTCTTCCATCATAAATGTTCTCCATCTTTTTTTTCCAACAGCTTACATTTTATATTTCAGGTTACTTGAGAATTTTAAGGCAATCGGTTTATTGATTATCTCCTAGTAATGTGAATGCTTTGACTAGTAAAGATAACTTGTTCTTATTAGTACTGCTTACTTAATATAACTTGGATCTTTAATTTTTCCGAATTGACTATTTATTGTCAACATAATTAATATTTGTTAGTTAACTATACAAATTTTAACTGCATTTACATGAGTTGCCTAAACTTTTTTTGCTTTAAGAACTTAAAATGATTGAGCTACTTTACTTAGAAATTGTGAGGCAATCGGTTTCCTGACGTTCCAAGTAAAGCCACATTATTACATTTTACAGTGCATTTCTGGGTGAAGCGAGGAGAAACAATGATCACATGAGGACTACATCAGCCGTATTGAAATGCATGGTAATGTCTCCTGTGTCATCCACTCATTATACCCCGTATTTTAACAACAAGACTGTCTTTGTGGAGAACATGGAGAAACAGTTGTCTTTATAGTTTAATGTGCAGGACACCAGCGTTCATCTACTGGAGGCCTTGAGTATATTTGATTGATGTAAAAGGAAGGTTAAAGCCAATTTCTGTCAACTGACCCTGAATTACCTTCAGTCGATTATATTACATTCAGTTTTAAGACCCGCAGCCACAATGTTGATTTGTTTTGATCCCTTGTCCTTTGCCAAGTTTGGTCCATCAAAATATAAACTCTCACGTAGTCTGTTCACTTCAAAATTTTGTAACTACGAGTTGTTATCTTGTTTGTTGTGATTTATATAATATTTATAAATATAACTTAATAAATGTTATTAGTATAGCGCCTTAAAACGTACTAGAACACTTGTCCATAAAGACAAACCATGGAAGCAACAGAAACATAAATAACACTGATAACATAACAGGAAGTGTAACTCAGTCCGTTACACTATGTACTGATCTTAATTATGTTTGGTGTTGCGGTATTATTGTAAATAATAGCTGGATGAGTGATGCGGGCAGGCTGTGGTTGCACGAGGGTAGACAGCAAATCCTATGGAAAACATTACACAAACCTCAATGTCAGTCTGGATTTATACTATAGTCCTATATTGTCCCATCTGAAAATGTTGAAGAATGTGTTTATATTAATGGTAATACGGTCAAACATCATTTGAATTGATATCACCTATACATTAGCTTTACTGTATGTTACTTGATGCCATCAGTTTATATCCGTTTTTAAGAGAAGGTCCTTTTCTTTACAACCAATACATGACAATCATAAAACATCTATTAAAAACAAAACAAAATATGGTTTATTTCATGATCAGTTAGCCCTCTCCCTGCTCACAGCGCTGTGACACAAATAATGTTTGAGGTCAAAACCGTGACAGGAAAATTATGAGCATGTTTGTGTCTGAGGACAACCAAACACACACGTACGTACTTCGGTAATTAACAATGAAACAATATAATATGATAACTCAATGTTTGTGCTTGTGCTGAGGACATTAGTGATGAAGTTTCTTAGAAACTTAATGACACTTCAGATCCTGGAAAAGGGGAGTTGATATCACAAGGGCATGTGAGAGCCCTTCATTCTCCTTCCCTTTAATCAACTGTCCACTGTGTCTTGGACTTTCCCATCAGCTGATGAATTGTATTGTTAGTTCTTTTCTTTCTACGCACGCGCCTTCCCAACATATGAGTCTCAATGCAATGCGACTAATCAATGTTGAAAATGAAAATGTCATACATTGCAATTGTAATGCATGACAACATCATATCATTGCATCTGTCCATCTTGGAGAGGGATCCTCCTCTGTTCTCTCCTGAAGGTTTCTTCCCTTTTTTTCCCCTGAAGGGTTATTTGGGAGTTTTTCCTGATCCAATGTGAAGTTTTGGGGCAGGGATGTCTATGTGTACAGATTGTAAAGCACTCTGAGACAAATTTGTAATTTGTGAAACTGGGCTATACAAATAAACTGAATTGAATTGAATATAATATAACCACATTTCTCTTCTACAATCTAATCAATTTATGTGATAGACTTCATCACAGAGTATTTTTACATTTTATGGTGGTTATATTTGATAAAGTTTGAAATTATTTGTGGCGGTCATCTGTTATTTTAGGGCTGACCATGTCATTAACTTGCACACATTGCTGTCTATTTTCCAAGTAGTTTTCTCAATAATGTTGTTTTACTTATAAAGAGATTAATTATAACAAGATCCTAGATTATATTTCTCTATATTTTTTTAATTGAAGAAATTATATGAGATTACCATGTCAATAGAATATATATCAGAAGATCTTTTGTTTTTTTATATTTTTACAATTTAAATTATATAATTTCTTTATTTTATTTTTTATTTTTTTATTAGCCTTTATTTAACCAAGTCGGTCCCATTGAGATACAATTACCTCTTTTTCAAGGGAAGCCTGGCCAAGACAGCAGCATAGAACAATTGTAACAGTCACAAGACACAACAGAAAACACATAAGGCAAATAAAATACATTAAAAAAGATAAGGCAACAGGACTAAAGCTCCGGATTTACACCAAAACAAAAACAAGTGCGCTATGAAGCCGCTCCAATTTCTCTCACACGAGTCTTAAAAGTTTCAACATTGATGAGCTCCTTTAACTTTAGAGTTTTTTGCAGTGTATTACAAGCAGCAGGTGCAGCTTACCAAATTCAGAGTGAACTTTGGGCATAATTAATAAATAAAACTTGTTGGAACGTAAGCAATAACTGCTCTGGGATTTAAAAATGTAGTTACATAAATAGTGGGGGAGCAGACCCAAGATAGCTTTATAAATAAAAATATGTCAATGTATAAGGCGGCGTGCTGCCAGAGATGGCCACTCAACTCGAGCATATAAGATGCAGCGGTGAGTGAGGGCTTTACAGCCAGTGACAAACCTAAAGGCTCCATGATACACAGTGTCTAGAGGACGCAGACAGTTTGCCAGGGCATTCATATATAAGAGATCACTGTAATCAAGTACAGGGAGGAAAGTGGTAGCAATCAACTTTTTTCTGGTTAAAAAAGAAAAACAAGATTTGTGCCTGTGTGGTGCTTCCATACCACACAGTGATGCCTGCGGTGAGGATGCTCTCTACCAGTCCTCTGTAGGCCAGGGTGAGAGGGCGACGGTTCAGACCAGCCTTCCTGAGCATTCTGATGAAATAGAGCCTTTTCTGGGCCCTTTTCACCGTGGCTGTGGTGTGAACAGTCCAGCTCAGGTCAGCTGTCACCTGCATTCCCAGGAATCTGTACCCGTCGGCCCTCTCCACCTCAATCCCTTTGATGACGAGAAGCTGTAGAGGGGGAGGATGCTTCCTGAAGTCCAGTATTATTTCCTTGGTCTTGTCCGTGTTGAGCATGAGGTCGTTCTCCTCTCCATAGACCAGTATATTGTTCACCAGGGTCCTGTAGCCCGACTCATCCCCGCTCCCCTTGATGAGCCCCAGCACGGTGGTGTCGTCGGCATATTTAATGAGGATGGTGTTTTCCTGGGTGGAGGTGCAGTCATGGGTGTACAGGGTGAATAGTTTGGGGCTGAGGCAGCAGCCCTGTGGGGATCCGGTGCTAACTTTGAGCTCGGTAGACACCCGACCTCCCATTCTCACCACCTGGGGTCTCTCCATCAAAAAGTCCAGAATCCAGTTGCAGGTGGGAGTTGGGACGCCGAGTTCTATCAGCTTCTTGATCAGCTTGCCCGGGCGGATAGTGTTAAAGGCAGAACTGTAGTCCAGGAAGAGCATCCTGGCATACGTTCTGCGGCTTTCCAGGTGTTGCAGGGTGTGATGTAGCGCTATTGCTACCGCGTCATCCACTGATCGGTTGGGGCGGTAGGCAAACTGGAGGGGGTCGATATTGTCCGGGACCATGTGGTTGATGTGGGCGAGGACCAGTTTCTCTAGGCACTTCATGGCGACTGGAGTGAGTGCCACTGGCCTGAAGTCGTTCAGGGTGGGTGTGTCGGTTTTTTTGGGGACTGGAATGATGATTGATGATTTGAAGATGCGGGGAACAACAGCCTGAGATAGTGACCGGTTGAAGATGTCAGCATACACTCCGGCTAGTTGTTCCCCACAGACCTTTAGGACTTTGGGGGGAACTCCATCAGGTCCCACAGCCTTGCAGGGGTTTACCCTCTTCAGGGCCTTCAGGACCTGTTTGTGAGTTACCTGAAAGGCAGAGTCCATGGGGTCACAGGGGGCTTTTGAGGGTGTGTCCGTATTCAGCCTATCGAACCTGGCATAGAAGGTGTTGAGGTTGTCTGGAAGGGTGGGATCACGGGGGTCTGTGGTTGATGTGGTTTTCTTATAATTAGTGACAGACTGGATTCCCTGCCACATCCTGTGTGTGTTCTGGTTTAGATAGTAGCCTTCAAGTTTTTTGGAGTGAGCCCTCTTTGCTGCCCTGATGGACTTCTGTAGCTCGTACCGGGCTCTCTTGTAATCCTCTTGATCTCCTAACTTGAAGGCATCCCTTCTCTTCCTGATGTGTGACCAGGGTTTTTGGTTGGGGAACACCCGCACATTCCTGGGGGGAGCACATAGGGACGTACACCAGCTGATGTAGTCGCTCACAGTCTCTGTATATTCATGAATGTCGTTAGCGGCCACTCTGAAGGTGCTCCAGTCTGTGGCCTCAAAGCAGCCCTGAAGGCGAGCCTGTGCCCCATCAGTCCAGGTGTTAAACCTTCTAATGAGGACTGGCTTTGTCTTGAGCCTTTTGTTATAAACTGGTTTGAGCCGGATTGCCATGTGGTCAGATTTTCCAAAATGGGGTTTTGGTTCAGCTGAGAAGGCATTTCTGATGTTGCTGTAGCATTGGTCCAGTGTTCTATTTTCCCTGGTGGGGAAGTCTACAAACTGATGCAGTGTGGGCATAGTTTTCCGAAGATTACAGTGATTAAAATCTCCCAAAATGATGACAGCAGCATCAGGATATGTATTTTCATGCTCACTGGGCAAATAAAATGGTCTTAGCCTCAACGTCAGATACTCCACATGTTCAGAGCAAGATGTTGATATGATCTTACTGTCGGTACACCAGGATTTCTTGACGAGTGCGGCCGTTCCTCCTCCGTGAGTCTTTCCGCTTTCCACCGCGCATCGGTCCTCTCTGAACAACGTGTAGCCGTCTGGTGTAAT
Source organism: Liparis tanakae (assembly GCA_036178185.1). NCBI lineage: Eukaryota > Metazoa > Chordata > Actinopteri > Perciformes > Liparidae > Liparis > Liparis tanakae. The sequence continues at coordinate 12,168,717 of CM070105.1, forward strand.
TGCCTCGTCGGGTGTTCTTTCCCCCAGCCATGTTTCACAGAAACACAGTATGGAGCAATCCTGAATGTCCTTCTGCATGGAAATCCTAGCATGGAGCTCGTCCACCTTGTTTTCCAGAGACTGAACATTTGTGAACAGTATGATCGGGAGCGTTAGCCTTCCAATGCTAACCAAGCGCCGGAGCCTTCGGTCAGCTCCTCCCCGTCTTCCGCACCTCCGCTTCAGCCTGTTGTTGTTCTCAGGCCGCCGGTTTTGGCAGCATTCAAGACAAGTCTTAGTTCAATGAGCTGGTTTTCCACAAGGTTCAAAGCAATTTGTAAGTTACCAAGGGCCTCAGCAAGAGTGGTGCCACAACAATATATAACTGTGTCATCAGCATAAAAGTGGAATTTGGCATTTGGGACATTACTGCCCAATGTATTGACATAAATAACAAACAGAATCGGGCCCAAAACTGAGCCCTGTGGCACACCAGTAGAGATATTTAGCAGTGTGGATGAGATGCCTTCAAAACAAACACATTGTTTTCTATTTGACAGATAATTATTAAACCAGCCAACAGCCTGCTTAGATAAACCTATATCAAGCAGGCGTTGCTTCAGAATGGAATGATCCACTGTGTCAAAGGCCTTAGAAAGGTCAACAAAGAGAGCTGTGCACACTTTCTTTTGATCCAGCCAGTCTATTATATCATTTGTGAGTTTGAGTGAGGCTGTAGTTGTGCTGTATTGTTTCCTAAAGCCGGATTGATATGGGGAGAGAATTTTGTAAGTATGAAGAAAATCTTTCAACTGACCGTAAACTAGACCTTCAAGGACCTTTGACAGGATGGACAACTTGGAGATGGATCGAAAATTATTCAAGCAAGCAGGGTCCCCCCCTTTCAGAAGGGGAAGAACGTAAGCGATTTTCCAAATTTCAGGAATACAATTCGTGGTGATAGTGAGGTTAAAAAGATATTGGAGTGGTTTGGCAATAAAATCAGCTGCTAACTTTAAGAAATATGGTTCCAAGTGATCTGGGCTTGCAGATTTACTAATATCAAGAGAGCAAAGAGCTCTATGGATCTCTTCCACTGAAAACAACCTAAAAATAAAGGAAGGTTGACCAACAGAGATATGGCCCGGAGACATGTTTCCAACATCTGGGGAAGAAGACGCAATATTAGGGGCAGGCATAGCAATCGTGGAAGAAGACAGGTCATGGTCAATAGTGCTCGACACTATTGACCATGACATCCTATTACAGAGACTGCGTCAGTCGATTGGCATTTCAGGCACCGCACTAAGTCGGTTTAAATCCTATTTATCAGATCGATCTCAGTTTGTATTTGTAAACGATGAAGCTTCGATATCCACCAACGTTAGTCACGGAGTTCCACAAGGTTATGTGCTTGGACCACTTTTATTTACCTTATACATGCTTCCTTTGGGCAATATTATCAGGAAACACTCCATAAACTTTCATTGTTATGTAGATAATACTCAATCATACCTATTGACCAATATATAGACCAACCAGCTCAGTAAAATTCAACCATGTCTTAAAGACATAAAAACAATGATGACCTGCAACTTCTTGATGTTAAACTCAGACAAAACTGAAGTTAATTTATTCGGCCCTGAGCACCTCAGAGATCAATTATTTGGTGATGTGGTTTCTGTAGACGACATTGCCCTGGCCTCCAACACCACTGTAAATAATTTCAGTGTTATCTTTGATTAGGACTTGTCCTTTAACTCCCACGTGAAGCACATCTCAAGGACTGCATTTTTTCATCTAAGTAACATTTCAAAAGTCAGGCACATCTTGTCTTAAAAAGATACAGAAAAACTGGTTCACGCATTTTTTACTTCTAGACTAGATTACTGCAACTCTTTATTATCAGGCTGCTCTAATAAGTCTCTTACAGTTTTGTTCAGGCGCTACCAAGCGTTTGTCCAAACAGTGGTCACATTTTCAAAACTCTAAACACAATTAGCACAGCATCGGTGATGTGTGGCCGTACCATTCACAATATGCAGTCAGTGAACACATTTTCACAATGCTTACATTTTTTTAACAGACAAGCTATACCTCCCAACAAAACAATGGATTGTTTTTGTATTATTTACGAACGTTAACACACAACATCCCACAATGGCAAACACAATATTCCAAACCTTTGATACAGTCTAAAAAGCTCTTCTGCAATAATATCAGTTAGAAAACATTATATCTCAGCTGATAATAAACAAACAATTGATTCCACATCTCCTGATGGTCGGTCAGTTTGGAATGTTTTGGGAAAGATGTTTTAGCAAGTTTTGGATTAGAATTTACGTTTTGATTATGAGGTTGAGAAGTCTATGTAGTCTTTGTAATGTCAGCAACAGCCAGCGTTTTGGAACCTGGTGTACTTGGATTGACTGGACAGACCTTGTGAAGTGAAAACAAGAGTTATTGTTTGACAGAATAACTTCATGTTGAATCAGATTTCCAGTGTTTTGGTAAAGTTAGTGTCTGCAGAGAAGGATGTGTCCTATTTTGAAATGAAGAGTTAGTATATAGTTAACAAAATATGCTTGGGTATGGGTATGGGTAAGCGCTTGTGAGCGATTGAAAAAAACTGTAATTCCCTCCACTTGATCCAGAATGCTGCAACTTGTGTATTCACTAAAACTAAGAAAAAGAGATCACATTACTCCTGTATTAGCTGCTCTGCACTAGCTGCCTGTAAAATCAAGAATCATTTTTTTTTTTTATCTCCTAACCTACAAAGCCTTGATTGTGATGCTTGATCATATCTTAAGAAGATTGTAGGATGGATCATGGAGGTCTGGATCGTGGTCAATGCCTATGACAAACTAGTCATACTCATTGAATGTGTTGTAACTCTGCAATGATTCATTCTGGTCACATGCCATCTATTGCTTCTGTCCATCCTGGAGAGGGATCCTCCTCCGTTGCCCTCCTGAAGGTTTCTTCCCTTTTTTCTCAGTGAAAGTTTTTTTTATCTATTTTTTGTATCTATTTCTATAAGTTGTTCCTGATCCGATGTGAGGTCCTGGGACAGGAATGTCGTATGTGTACAGATTGGAAAGCCCTTTGGGACATATTCGGAATTTGTGATATTGGGCTATACAAAATAAACTGAATTGAACATGGAAATTTAGATTTGCAGTCATTATTTTGGATAATATGATTGATTACTTTCCAAGACCTTTGAATATTATTTTTTACTATCCTCTAGTATTTGATTGTATTCCTTCTTCTGTAATCTCATAATGGAAGTAAGTTTATTCTTATATATCTTATATTTGCATTCACTTGAATTGGTTCTCAGTTATATATATTTCTTGTAAAGCATTTTTTTTCTTTTTGGATGCCCCGTTGGAGACTTTTAGACATCCATGGCTTTCCTATATAATTATCTTTTACCATGCAGCGTTTAATGGGACATTTCTCATTGTATAACTAAAAAAATGTGAACAAAAATATATCACAGGCCTGATTAGGATCATCAGCATACACCTCATCCCAGATGTTGTTTTTAAGTTCCATTTTAAAAGCCTCAATTCTCAATTCTCTTATTTTCACTTACACCAACTGAACAGTTCACCTTTAAATTACGGAAGATGACAAAAACAGGACAATGATTATTGATATCAGATAAAAACAAATCACTTGTTACTTGGTCATGAACATTTGTAAAAATGTTATCAATAAGTGTGGGACTTTCCTTAGTTATCCTAAAGGTTTATCAATAAGAGCCCACAAATTAAAGCTAAAGATTGCATTACAAAAATCTAACGTTCATTTGGGTTCATTCCATTTTAACAGATCAAATATTTCTTATTAGAAACTTAACAAAAAAATATGATTTGGTCAATGCAGGAAACAGGAGTTCTGTAAATGCAACTAAACAATATTCTCTTAAATCTAGTAGAATGAATTAAAACTGTCAAACTCTCCATAGTATCATCAATAACTGTTCTATTAATTACTTTACATTGACAGTCGTTCTGTACATAAAATGCAACACCACAATCTCTCTTATTTATTTATTTTCCTATATTATTATACAATTTTTTTTTTTTTCCTACCAATCAGTACTCGTTTTTTTAATGCCACGAATGATCATACTCTGATACAGTAGTTGGTGCTTTGCATCTTTGGACGTTGCTGTTTGCTTTGCGATCCCGCGGAAGAAGAGGAAGCCGGAAGAACATTACTTCCGGTTTGGCTGCAGCGCGACACCCAGCGCGGGAGATTCCAGCATGGCGGTGCAGCCTAAGCAGAACCTGTCCCTGGACAGTGCGGCGGAGCCGGGCTTTCTGAGCTTCATCTCCTCCATGCCGGAGAAGCCGGACACTACTTTCAGAATATTCGACCGTAACGACTTCTACACTGTTCACGGAAAAGACGCCATATTCGCGGCGAGGGAAGTTTTCAAGACGAATGGGGTCATCAAATATTTGGGCTCAGGTAATGCGAGGCGGCGTGATGCCGAGGCATATACATGCATCTGTTTAGCTGCACGGGCAGCTTCCTCATATTCACGTGGGCTTGTTGGTCAACAGGGAGTCGCAAGCTGGAGAGTGTGGCGCTGAGCAAGCTGAACTTCGAGGCCTTCGTGAAGGACTTGCTGCTTGTGAGGCAGTACCGAGTGGAGGTGTACAAGAACCACAGCAAGAGCAGCAAGGAACACGACTGGCAGATCGACTACAAGGTATTGTGTTGTTTGTCTGAATGTCGACGGGACACGAGCTCAGTTGTTGCCCTACTTTCTTGTGTGCCAGTACTTTATGGTGCGATGTGTTTTCATCCAAAGGCCCAGTGCTTTTTATTAAGCATCACACACTATGGTCAAACGTATGCAACAGTCCCCATCATGTACATTGGTCTGATCCATGTATGAGCTGTACCAACACAGATCATGTTATTAACATGTTAAAAGTCCAAAAAGCTAACCGGAAGTCTTTGTAAAATGCACTGGATTCAGTTCCCTCAAAAATATAAAAAGGCCACTAATGAGGGTACATCGTGGGGATGAAACTACAGAGTTTTCACCTGAATCTGCAGCTCACTGGGCTTCAGTTCCAGCTCACTCTTTTGTTTGGTAAACATCGTGGATCATTTAGCAGCTACAGAGATGAATATTCCTCTGTTGAAAGATAATTTATATTGCTGTTAGCCTTCATCTGGTAGTCAGAAACTCGACTAACTGTATTATGATGGTGCTCTGTAAGTGTACGTTGAATATTGTTTGCTAACAAGTTTACCATGTCAACTTAAAAAAAATGATATGTCAATTCTGTGTTCTCAAACTGGCAACTATTTCAATACGATTGGTCCGTCTCGCCCATTTCCTCCACTCTCAGGCTTCTCCGGGAAACTTGACTCAGTTTGAGGACATTCTGTTCGGCGGAGCTACCGGAGCGGTGGGATGCGCGGGAGTCGTCGCCGTGCGGTTCGCAACCGGAGCCGACGGCCAGCGAGTGGTCGGGGTCGGCTATGTGGACGCAGCCCAGAGGACGATGGGCGTGTGCGAGTTCCCGGACAACGAGACCTTCTCCAACCTGGAGTCCCTTCTGGTGCAGATCAGCCCCAAAGAGTGTCTCTTGGCTCAGGGCGAAGGCAACACTGACGGCAATAAACTACGGGAGGTGAGTGTGCGCCGTCTCAAAGAAAAGCGATCAATAAAATGCTAAAAATCCCACAAACACATAGCTGATCGCAGCCGTAGTTTATCTCAGGGCTCGTATAGACTTGCAATTTAGAGTCTCCAATACACCTGAGCTGCTCGTCTTAAGACCGTCAACTACAATAATTGTGTTAAAATCATTGTTGATACGAGCTAACGTCTGGGATTGAAGGGACTCAGGCGATTAATCGTTGGGAATAAAGATTTCCAGTAAGATAAAACCAGAGTTGTAAAGTCTTGCTGTGTTGAAAACCGATGTTCAGAGCTTTGGATTCTTAAATCTCATGTCCTCTGCCAGTCGAATGTTTTCTGTCTGGCGTGTGTTTCATCAACGGTACAGCCCGGCGTACGTTGTGAGTTCCTACAGCGTGAAGAAGACGTTGTTGTCGTCGTGTGTCCAGGTGGTCCAGCGGGGCGGCGTGCTGATCTCCGACAGGAAGAGGGCAGAGTTCAGCAGCAAGGACATGGTCCAGGATCTCAACCGGCTGCTGAGGGCCAAGAGAGGAGAGACGGTGGCCAGCAACACGCTGCCGGAGCTGGACAACCAGGTGAGCAAGAAGAAGGAGATCCCCGACACGCGAGACGAGGAAGAAGCCCGACAGTTCGACGTAAACCACCTGTGACGTCGCACAAACGCTGCCGGCTAAACATCTTTCCTCCGCTGAACGTTTCCACATTTACTTCCTTTTTTCCAGTGCAACAATCCATCAAATCCACGATCATTCCCAACGTCTGTCCTCGCCTACTCGTTACCTCCTGAGTTAGATTTTTAAGACGACATAACAAGCTGCTCGGTAGCCAGTTAAGTGTTGTGATCCCGTCTGGTTTCATTCCCAGGTGGCGATGTCGTGCCTGGCTGCAGTGGTGCGTTTCCTTGAGCTGCTCTCGGACGAGTCCAACTTCAACTCCTTCAGTCTGGCCACTCTGGACCTGGGTCAGTACATGAGGCTGGACAACGCCGCCGTGAGGGCTCTGAACCTCTTCCAGGTCAGTGACACGTCCCCCCAATTAACTAAAGGGGCAGTTTGCCCGAAGGATAAATAACACACTATGTTTCTCACGAGTCGGGCATGTCGTTTGGTTCCTGCTAACTTGATGGACGTAAAAGAAAATCCACTTTTAAAGTGGTAAAAACATAATGACGTTTGGAAAAGTTAACGGCAAATATCCAAGAAATAGTTTCACACTTTGGGAAATGGATAAGAAAAAGATACCGCTCTCGCGAAGCCTGGTAATTACATTATAATAAGCATCAGCCTGATCCTTTGTGTTGACGTTGATCTTTTTGTGTGTACGTACTTGTTTGCTTCAATAGAATAAAGTAGACTTTATTGTTGCTGAGGGGAACATTTGTCTTGGGCACAGTGCAGAAAGGATAATGTGCTAAAGTGTGAGTGTATCAATTGCACATTACCCATCCCATCGCCAAGGCAACAGGCCCAGCAGGAGATAAACATTTCCCAGAACTGTGTTTACGGAGCCTCTTGTTGCGGGTGATCCATTTCTCATGGTCGTGGGCACTATGGGTATCTGATGGGTATATGTCTTTTTAAGATGATGATAATCAAATCGGCCATGGGAACATGTGTAATCCTCCAGGGATCACCTGACGACACCAGCGGAGCTCACTCGCTGGCCGGCCTGCTGAACAAGTGCCGCACGCCGCAGGGCCAGCGCCTCGTCAACCAGTGGATCAAACAACCGCTCATGGACAAAACCAAAATAGAGGAAAGGTAATGTCAGCGATGGTAACGGGAGGCGAGGACGAACCTCGGGAGGCGTATTCGAATGAATAGCGGCAGGAAAAAAAAGTCAGATCAAACGCTGTGTCGTTCATAGCCAATGAAAGGTTTCATTTTTTGCATTTAATGTTTACAGGGTTTTTACGGTCATGGAAAACCTGGAAAAGTCATGGAATTTTAAAAAGGTCATTTCCAGACCTGGAAAAGTCATGGAAAAAAACTTAAATCATAAAAGTTTTGGAAAAGTCCTGGAAATTTGTTATAATCACACCGAGTTTGAAATAATTAATGTTTTTTAAAGAAAGATGCTCAAAATATAAGCCGGCGTACCCTCTCAAATTCTCAATACACAAAATGTTCCAAATTGTTCATGTTTTTACTGAGATTTCAGTTTGGTCATAGACATTTGGTTTAAAGTCATGGAAAAGTTATGGAAAAGTCATGAAAAAGTCATGGAAAAGTCATGGAAATCCATTGGTCAAAATGTGTAAGAACCCTGGTTTAATAAGGTCCAGTGTTTAGCTCAAATAACTCCTGATAAATGAAGCTGTCAGCTTCAGTAGGCTCCAGCTGTTAGTTTGATACATATTCAATTCAGTTTAGTTTATTTGTATAGCCCACTTTCACAAATTACAAATTTGTCTTAGGGTGCTTTACAATCCTCACATCGGATCAGGAAAAACTCCCAAATAACCCTTCAGAGGAAAAAAAGGGAAGAAACCTTGAGGAGAGAACAGAGGAGGATCCCTCTCCAGGATGGACAGAACAATAGATGTCATGTGTACAGACATATGTGATCGATATGAAAGGAGCTGCACGTTGCTCTGTAAGTAACGTGTCCTGCTCTGGATCCTGTGTTGTGCAGGCTGGACTTGGTGGAGAGCTTGGTGTGCGACTCTGAGCTGAGGCAGACCTGTCGGGAGGACTTGCTGCGGAGGTTTCCGGATCTCCACCGTCTGGCCAAGAAGCTGCACCGCCACTCCGCCACGCTGCAGGACTGCCACCGCGTCTACCAGGCCGTGAGCCACGTCCCCGCCCTGGTCTCCGCCCTGGAGAGATACTCAGGTACCGGTCTGGATGTCCCGACGCGCAGACGGCACGATGTGTTCAGGCGCATCTTGTAAAATGTCCTTTTTTTTGAAGAAACTGGAGAAATTCCAGTAGTTTGAAAGAGATGTTTTCACAACAATATAAGAGATTACGACTTGACACTAAGCAGCTTAATTAAAACTAGGGATGCACTGATCTGATTGGCGCCGATCCATAAATTTGATAAAGTTAGCGGAAGGATTCACGTGAAAACATCCGGTTTTGCAAAGTTAGCGGAAAGAACCACATGAAACAACATCCATTTTTCTAAATAAGATGTCGACAAATAACATAAAATTAAACATTGAACTGCAATCACAACATTTTAATGTATCAATTAGGCCATTTTTCAAAGTAAAAGTCCTAAATGGTTAAAGAAATCTGTCATTTTTTAAATGTTTGAGGCGCTCTAGATATGTTTTCCCTCAGAGTCCCAGGCAACGACTGATGTAGATGTGTTCAGGACGTCCCCGACTTCCCCTAGCCTGGCAATCAAACATTAACTGTCGCAATTCAGAGATTTTTCAAATTAATAGTCCTAAATGTTTAAAGAAATAAGTAATTTCTTTAATGTTTGAGGTGCTTTATATATGAATTTCCTCATAGTCCAAGGCAATAATGCTACACAATAAATAGAACGCTTCAATCGACGCCGTGATCGGTGATCGGTATTATCCCATCGGCAGATACTATTTCAGTGATCGGTGATCGGCACCAAAAAACCTGATCGGTGCATCTCTAATTAAAATTACTAATGCTGAAATTTAAATTAAAGCAAATATAAAATTAACTAGTCATTTATTTTCTAATCATTGGAATTGTGTGTTTTATGCAAATAAGCACTAATGACATGAAATCCATGTGTGTGTTGTAGGCAGCCATCAGGTTCTGTTGGAGGCGGTGTTCGTCTCTCCTCTCAGAGACCTCCAGTCGGACTTTGTGAAGTACCAGGAGATGATTGAAACCACGCTGGACATGAACCAGGTCTCTGCTCCAGTATTGTGTGTTCAACACAGGATCCATTGTCTCTGTATTACGCTCAACCATTCTACACGTCGTGAACATGTGTTTCTGCTTGCGTGTCGTGTGCAGATTGACCACCACGAGTTCCTGGTGAAGGCGTCCTTCGATCCAGCGTTGAGCGAGCTGAGAGAAAAGATGGACGCTCTGGAGAAGAGCATGCAGGCGGTGCTGACCGGCGCAGCCCGAGAGCTAGGTCACTACTTACAGACGACCGGACATCTGTGCAAAGACGTTTGATTCTGCATTTTGAAGTCTGCAGGCGTCCGTCTGCTGAGAAAAACACCAAAGCAATTAAATTACAGAATGCAGCATCATGTGCCGCTGACATTCTTTTGAGTATCGTAAATTCTTCAGATCTTCACGGGTCATAAAAGAGGCCACATCTAAAGTTAGCACATTATCTAAAACAGTGGAACTATTTGACGGTTAATCGGGTTTTATTATAATTGCTCTGCGGTAGCGACCTTGACGGCGGAAAAAGGATTGAACAAATAATTGTTGTTAATAATCTGGGCCCTGTTGCAGCGTCGGACTGAAGCCCCGACATACGATCCTCAAACTGTCTTTATTTACTTATATTGTACTTTACTTTCCTATTATCGAATGAGACGCAAGAACAAAAATCTGACTTTTATTAATACACAAACGGCAAAAAAATGTGCAATAAGTTAAATTACACCGATATCCCAAAAAACGATGAGCTTGTGTGTGTGTGTGTGTAGGCCGACGGATGAAAAGACGCAACAAAGCACGACTCGTAATGAGTCACGTTGATGCATCATGTATAAAGAATAATGTCGGATTCCTCTTGTCAAGGGTCGTTTTTTTATTTTTTATGCCGTGTGCTGGATGTTGATTACCATGGCAACGGGTTCAGCCGTACCTGGATGGAGTTTGAACTTCATCAACCTTGTGGTTCAGGTCTGGACGCCGGGAAGACGGTGAAGCTGGAGTCCAACGCCGTGCTGGGCTTCTACCTGAGGGTCACCTGCAAGGAGGAGAAGACTCTGAGGAACAACAAGAAGTTCTCCACGCTGGACGTCCAGAAGAACGGAGTGCGCTTCACCAACGGGTCGGTGTCACACACACACACACACACACACACACACACACACACACACACACACACACACACACACACACACACACACACACACACACACACACACACACACACACACACACACACACACACACACACACACACACACACACACACACACACACGCGCGACATGTCTGCCTCGGGTGACGGTGCTCTCACGGTCAACTGATGGTCTGTGGCCTTCCTCCCGCTCCGTCACGTGTTTACAGTAAGCTGAGTTCCCTGAATGAAGAGTACTCCAACAACAGAGAGGAGTACGAGGAGGCCCAGAACGCCATCGTCAAGGAGATCATCAACATCGCCGCAGGTGAGGAATGTCCTCACGCTGCCCGCTGGCTGGGCAGCAATCCATTTGACGAATAGAAGAAATCGACTTTTAAGCGATACACTCTTAAATTCTATGGATTTAGCTTCATGTGACCTTTCATCAAATTGATAACGTTCACATTTCCCACCAAGCGGTGCCTCCTCAAGATTGTGGCCACGTGGATTTCTGTTATGAGATCCGAGTCTCTTTTGAAAGCCGCATGTGCTGCAAGCTGAACCTTCTGAACCCCCAGGTTACGTGGATCCTCTCCAGGCGCTGAGCGACGTGACCGCTCAGCTGGACGCCGTGGCCAGTTTCGCCGTGGCGTCCGTCTCCGCGCCTGTGCCGTACGTCCGCCCGCGGCTGCTGGCCAGCGGCTGCAGGCGCCTGGAGCTGCAGCAGGCCAGACACCCCTGCATGGAGACCAACGCAGACACCGCCTTCATACCCAACGACATGTCCTTCGCCCAGGGGGAGAAGGAGTTCTATATTATAACGGGTATGAAGAGATGACTCGAAGGTTTAAAAACACGCTCATTGCAAATCAGAGAAACATGGCAGTGTTGAATGAAAGTTACGTTATTCAGAAACTTAACCTGGAAATGAATACTTGTGTCTGTGGAAGATCTAATTCAGCAGCTGTTTGGAGATGTTGGATCTTTTTTTGCCCTTTCTTTAAAGTTGATTTGGCTAACCTGTGAGAAAACAGTTGCTTAACTAGAACGGGCACTCGGTAGAGCGCATACCTTCGCATATCACAAGATTCTATTATATTATAAACATTTTGGCAATAGTTGCATGCCAATTGGATAGAAATTGACCGCTATGATAAAAAGAAGATTTTGACCTTTTCATGACCTTGACCATTGACCCGATCGATCCCAAAATCTAATCAAATGGTCCCCGGATAATAACCAATCATCCCACCAAATGTCCTGCGATTCGGTTTAATACTTTTTGACTTATGCGAGTAACACGCATATAAATAAATACACGGCGATCAAAACGTAACCTTTCGGATTTTCAATGCGAAGGTAAAAAGTCATCCAGCATTTGCTTAGGAACATTATTGTTCATTTGGAGTTGTATTTTCGGCCATCCGGTGAATGTAAATCCAATATTCTGCCTTTCAACCCTCTAAATGTCCCACGCTGCTCAAAGCTCCCCGTACAACGGGCTCTGACAGCATTTCTCCTGGTGACACCTGCAGCGATGAGAACAGTGAAAGTACCTTAAACTGACCTGAAACTCACGATGAAGCTGTGAAAGCTGAGTCCAGTTCTAGGTAATAATTCCCTTTTTAATAATTTACGCTGCGTCGTTGAACTACAAGTGATCACATGACATTCGCAGGTGTCTGCATTGTTCTATGATCATTAGTATCATAATATCCAGGCAGATAAGAAGGGATCCCAAAGATAAGTGCCAAAAACTGCGTCTTCTTAATTTAAAACTTCCACAGACATGTCGTCTGTCATACCAGCCTCACAGAATCACCCTGGGAAAGGATCTTGAGAAGTTTCCTTTTCACACATTTCATCGATTCCGAAATCCCACTCCATAATGCAAACAAAGAAGATGTTGTTTTCTTGAGCGTGAAGATTGTGTCATTTTTTTAATCTTTATCCGTAAATGTTCTAAAGTGCGTCAAATTCACGGTTGAACAAAGAGTGGTCAGAAGTTTAGTTCCTCATCTAATTATGTTTAGTTCCTTTTCTGAGGCCAGTCAAGGTAATATCTGATAGTCACGCATACTCCCTTTACTCTTTCCCCCTCGTCTGCAGGACCAAACATGGGTGGCAAGTCCACATTTATCCGCCAGGTGGGTGTGATCGCCCTGATGGCTCAGATTGGCTGCTTTGTGCCATGTGAAAAGGCGGAGCTTAGCGTGGTTGACAGCATCCTGGCCAGGGTGGGCGCGGGAGACAGCCAGGTCAAAGGAGTCTCCACCTTCATGTCTGAGATGCTGGAGACGGCCACCATCCTGCGGTGAGAACGGACTCTTATTTAATGTTGACTACAAAGATGGCGCACAAGCCTTTTGAAATTAAATGAAATATACTTTATTAATCCCCAAGGGGAAATTTGGTGAAGCAGCACCGATAAAACTAAACACAATAAAATATAAGTATAAAAAAGAAAGAAAGAAAGTGACAGTGCATAATGTAAAGTGTGCAAGGTGAAATATAAAATACAAAATAACATAAAATATATATATGTATATATACACAGCATATATATATATAAATGTAAATATAAATAAAGCACTGTAAAATAAAATAAATATATATATATATATATATATATATATATATATGGATAGTGTGCATGTGTGCAGTGCAGATCAACAGTGTAAGTATGAATGTGACTATGTACAGTGAGTTATTGCAAGTTTCTGGTAGGAGGTGCTTTGTTGTAAAGCCTCGTGGCCGTGGGCAGGAATGTTCTCCTGTATCGTTTTTTTCCCTCATCGCCGGCGTTCTCCCCGCAGCTCGGCCACGGAGAACTCGCTCATCATAATCGACGAGCTCGGCAGAGGCACGTCCACGTACGACGGCTTCGGCCTGGCCTGGGCCATCAGCGAGCACATCGCCTCCGGGATCGGCTGCTTCTGTCTGTTCGCCACTCACTTCCACGAGCTGACGGCGCTGGCGGCGGAGCGGCCCACCGTCCACAACCTGCACGTCACGGCCCTGACCTCCCACAACACGCTGACCATGCTGTACAGGGTCAAATCAGGTCGGCACACGACCCGCCTCCACACGCAGTTCTTTTTGTTTAAATGTTTACATATCGTAATATGGATCTATTTAAGGGTTCTTACACATGTTGACCAATGGATTTCCATGACTTTAAATCAAATTTCCACGGCCAAACGGAAATCTCTGTATAAATATGAACAATTTAGAAAATATTGTGCGTTTTTTGAGCGTCTTTCTTTAAAAAAATCGGCGGAAATGAACATGTGAATATAAAACTTTTATGATTTGAGTTTTTTCCATGACTTTTCCAGGTTTTCTATGACAGTACGAACCCTGTTATTACTATTTGCATGTAAATGATGAAGAGGCGTCCCCTGAACTGACCCCGCCCCTAACTGTGTTCAGGTGTCTGCGATCAGAGTTTTGGAATCCACGTGGCCGAGTTGGCGTGCTTCCCGCCGTCGGTGGTCGCCATGGCGAAGGAAAAGGCCGAGGAGCTGGAGGAGTTCCAGGAACCGGAAGAGTCGGAAGAGCCCGAAGCCAAAAGACGCCGCACAGACAAACAAGTACGGCAGACGAGTCGACCGGCGCTCTGCGCCCGAAGTTATAGAGGCGTTAAAATATCAAGATATACGAGTTTTGTTTGTTATGGAAAAAGAAAATTGCCACTTAATGTAAATGTAGTTATTCGCAATTTGAATTTGTCCCCGTCAGCATTTTAATTGATTTCTGTCCCGCACCAATAAGAACGTCTACAAGAAAAATGTTTAAACATTCCAACAAAGGCATTCAGTCACGAGGCTGAACACTGCTGCTTTTGGTGTTCCCGTTCCTTCAGGCGGGGGAAAACCTGATCCAGGACTTCCTGGAGAAGGCAAAGTCGCTCGCTGCTGCCGCCCTGAGTGAAGAAGAGGTGAAGGCGGCCCTCAGGAAGATGAAGCAGGAGCTTGTAGCCAAAGACAACTCGTACATCACCGACATCCTCTCACGCTGCGCTCCTGCAAAAACAATGACTTAGGACTCCCGTCACGTGGCCAGCAAACTGTCAGTTTGTTTGTTTGTTGTTTAGTTTGTTTTTCAATAAAAGTCTGCATGCATAGTTTGACACTGCATAACTTCTCGTGTGATTTCTTTATAAACGCAAATAACATGGTTCTTACATGTTGACCAATGGATTTCCAGGACTTTTCACCAAATGTCCATGACCAAACTGAAACCTCGGTATAAACGTGCAACATTTAGAAAATGTTTCGTATAGAGAGCGTAAGCCGGCTTACAGTCGAGTCTTTAAAAAAACATTTCAAATTTGGTGTAAATGAACATGTGAATACAACTTATTTCCATGACATTTATGAGTTTTTTCCATGACCGTGTGAACCCCTTGTCTTCAGCAACATTGTTTAAAAAGAAGCTTTTAGGTCTGCAGGGTGTGAATTTAAAAACAAGACACCTGTGATCTAATAAAGTTTTATTTTCTTAGAAATGGCCAGTTTCCCTGTTTTCTTTTGTCTTTCTAAGAAAGTATACCCCTTTTTGAATTCCAACTAGCATCTACATAATGGTTATTGAGTACTTCACAATATATTAAGTCTAGATGTTATGGTACATGCATACGATTCAGGCTGCATGAGGAGCCACAGTCACCACGATACACGGGGGAGATAAGGGGGGGGGGGGGGGGGCAGCAGATCGACTCCTCGGTCCCAGTTCAAAGGAGCTCTGACGCCTCCTATTGTAACCCTCTCCACCAAAACACTGACTGCATCAACTTATAAACATATACACACACGCACACACACACCTTCCACTGTACACAACACACATTTACATACACACCTTTATACAAGTGTGGAGCCCCTCCACCTGCCATGTAAGCTAATATACTGGAGAGGGTTTGTAGTGTTTAAATTCTCTTTCACAGAAAGAACTTCACCACTGGGACGTGCGAGCGTCTGCACTTCGCCTTGGAGTCGGGACGGGAGGAGGGATGCTAACCAAAGAAAAATAATTATAATATATAATAAAATAAAAGACATTCAAATACAGTCAACTTTTTGCTTGAAAATACAAAACTACATGAGAAAGCATTGAAATTAAATCCACTGATCAGAACCTTTTTTTTTTTTCTTAAAAAAAAAAAAGCCCAAGTGCTCCATCACACACACACACACGCACACACACAATCTTGCTCTTTATCCACACAACAGAGCAACATCCACCCACATGTTGCCTAGTTACAACTGCCGGGGCAGCCAATGGGTGATGGCAGCTGCGAGGAAGCAGGAAGTCTCTTTGACAGCAGTTTTTTGTGAAGAAGAAGAAGAAGAAGACGACGTCTGGCTGGGAGCCGAGGATCAACACCGGGTGGGTGGTGGGGGGGGGAATCTTCATGCGCTGCCAGTGAGGCGCAGGCCGCCATCGGCAGCCCCTCTGCATAGCCCTTCGCTTCTCAGCTTCTTTGTCTACAGACTGCAGTAAGAATTACTCAGTGAGGAATCTCTTGCGCCGGTCGGTCGACCCTCGGCTCCACTGCGCCCTCTAGTGGAAGTTTGCCACCGCTGCAGCGTGTCCGGCCGCAGTGGGCAGGAAGCCGCTTCCTCTGCAGCCCGTTTTCACCGTGATCCCGTTTGAGAGCGCCGCAATCACAGAGTCTCTCTGGGTCCTTATGGCTGCACGTGGATGTGTGTGTTTGACTGGATGTGTGAGCGTGAGTGGCTGTGTGCAATGTAATGTGTTTATATGCTTATGTGAGAGAGTGTAACTGGACATCCGGACGCCTTCAGTTATGTTGCAGCGTGTTGGACTCGATGGGCGGCGCCGAGTCGTACAGAGTGTCTGTGTCGTGCGTGGGCTCCCCGGCCAGCGTGCACGGGTTGGACAACGTTCCCGCGCCGCAGTCACAGAAAAACCTACAAGGGGAGCAGAGATCATGGGTTATGAACCAGAGTCCATGCAGAATATACAAGTCCTAGATTTAAAAGACAAAAAAAAAATACCATTTAAAAGATGAAAAATACTGAGTGGAATTGAAAAAAATATGATAACATTTTTTTTATATTAGACATCAAAACATTTTCAATCCTCAAATAAAAATGCTCGTCAGAAAGAAAAGGTCAAACAGGAAACCAAGAACGTCTTACCGATCATGCCGTATAAACTCTACATCGTGCCCTTGGTGGCATTTCTTGATGCAGTTTACACAGATTGCGTTCCTATCTGTTGTATTACAGGTGTGACATCTGAGGGAGAAAAGACAACGACAGAAACACAATGAGAGAAATTAAAAATGGTTTATTGGAAGACATTTCTCAACTTGTGTAATTAGACAATTACTAATCTAATTAGGACTTTAATGTTTCTTAAATGCAGGGCAGCGAATAACAATTAAATGGCCCGATTAAAAAGCCCAAGTGGATGTTGAATCTTGAGTCATCGGAGCCGGCGTACCTGTAGAAGTCGTGCATGGGGTAACTGGTGTAGCTGGAGATCTTGTAGAGGCACTGTCCTCTGCTCACCGCCTTCTCAATGGCATCCTGGTTATTCAGAATCTTATTATCTGACAAAGGGGGAGGACGAAACACGTGATGAGAAACAAGAAGCTTCCGGACGTGGCAACGATGTAAAGCCCAAAAAGCAGCTCCTCACCTTTCATGGTGACGTTGACCCCCGAGGCCAAAAACAGGCCCCCGAAGCGGTTGTTGAAGATCTGGTTGCCCTCCAGCGTGGCGGTGGCGTGGTTAGTGATTTCAATACCTGGAGAAGAAGAAGAGAAGTCATCAGCACCGGGAGGAGACATTAGCCGAGACAGCTCTGTGCTCATTGGGAGTTGAACAAATTAAAAAAAGCCGACCTGCAGCGAAGCCATCGAAGATGCGGTTCTTGCGGAGTATCGGGTGGCTGTTGGTGCTGATGAGCACCCCGGCTTGAGCGTTCCTGAAGATGTCGTTCTCTTCCAGCAGACCTATGGGGGGAAATATTTTAGGATTCAGTGTGTAGATTTACAGAAGATTGTAATGCGAGACTCTTTGCACCGCGTGCTAAATGGCACTGAGCCCTTTGCACACGACACTCTTCATTCACCACAGAAACCTATACACGGTGGCAGCCGGCTGGAGTCAGTGTGTGTATATATATATATACATATTATATGTCGCCATCAGTAAATAATAACAATATAAATAAAATTGGGTTCAATGACAAAATTCTCTCTCTCTGAAGTGGTTCTGATATCCGTCTCTAACGAAACCGAGACGCCGACTGACCCGTCAGCGACGTCCCAATTTCTAAAAATGCCTTTAGTGATGTGTAACCTACATAGCAATTCATCTATTTTTTTGGTCACACAAATACACCACCGTACAGTATATGCGTTTTGAAAGCAATACCCACGTTTATATTGATTGATCCCAGTATGTCTGAGATCAACCGTTCCCCTACAGGCAGATTCAACCTCACATGCTACATACAGTGGGCAAAGAGATACAAATCAACTAATTGATGCGAGGGTTATGAGCCATGTTCCTGTTCTCTGGCTACAGATGGTGTTCGAGTACCTCTGCCTCCATTGAAGATGCAGATGCCTCCATCTCTGCCGTCATGAATCTTATTTCGTCTCAGTGTGGGGTTGCTATCCGTCTTGATCCACACCCCCGCCATGGCATTATCAAAGATCTCATTGTCCTCAATGAAGCCCAGACCTGTAATATAAAACGGCACATTAGACACACAGCAAGTGCACACACAGTAAGTACACACACACACACTAAATGCAAGACAAGTGGCAGAGGGAGAAATACACACCCGAGTTGTAGACTAAAATCCCTCCGTTCTGGCCTCCCCATATCTTGTTGCGCCGGATCTTTGGGTTGCTCCCCGTCCTGACAAGATTAAGCAGCAATTTAATAATAGAAACACACAACAGTGGAAAACCAAAACTAGAAAAGTCTATCACATGCTCAATCTTTTACGCAAGATGAACTGGAAATTAAAAAAATGCATCTCATGTTTGGTACTTTAAGTGCATTCACTGCTCAAAGGTGGTAATCCTCACCTAATTTGTACACCGGAGTACATGTGATTGTAGATGTCATTGTCTTCCAACACACCATGCCCGTTGTCATAGAAATACACGCCCACCTAGAAAAAGAAGAGAGATTACCATATTGGAAAAAAAAGGTGATAGAGCTTTGTTTAACATAAAAACAGCACAATCAGGACATCGCAGATATAAACAGATTCAGCAATCAAGTTATGTTTTCAGGGAAGAAGACAGTGGAAGTAGTAAATTAAGACAACTGAACAAAGAGCCAAAGACATCAACTAAAGAACCGCTTCTGATTATACGAGGATTCAAAGACATCAATAGAACATGGAAGATGTTTGGCCATCGGAGAACTGAAGGGGTTCATTTGTTTGCATTTGACTATTAATACATTTTGAAAAAACATGTTTCCCTAAAGCCATGTCATCATGCATAAAGCGTCATCGGGTCACGTGTTCAAATGTTCTTTCACACACACAAAGCAGCCGAGTAGAAGAAGTGCACGTACATGTGTCGAGTAGGTCTGGCATCTAGAACTGTGAGATTAACCGGGTTACCTTAACTACAACTACGCCGTTTACTCGTGTCCAACCACAAGCAGATCCCCAAAGAAACCAAGAACATTGAATCGCTTTCATTAGTAAAGTTGATACTTCTAACTAAATGTGCAGTATTTGTCATGCATCACTTTAATGCAGCTGCTTCTGCTTCTTGAATGTCAAAAAGCACGAGATTGGATTAATTGAGGAAACGTAATCAGCTTTCCAAAGCGTGTGCACATGAGCGATGTTTGACCACGGTCCCTCTACCTGTTTGCCACTGTGGATGCGGTTCTTGCGGAGGACAGGGGTGCTGCCGGTGGTCACCCAGACGCCAGCCAGGGTGTTGCTGTAAACCTCATTCTCCTCGATCACCCCCTGGCCTTTCTCGTGCTGGGACACAAAACGGAGTCAGCCGTCAACGACTCCTGACGGGGGAGTTCTCAAGTCACAAGTTCTTAAAGACAGAAAAGGTGTCCGACTGGCTGTCGAGGGATTACAGTCCAACCAAAATGAGGAGTGCCTTTACCACATAGATGCCCCCATGCTGACCGTCGTGGATCTTGTTGTGCCGTACAATGGGGCAGCTGTTGGTTCGGATCTGGATTCCCGCCAAGGCGTTACCATAGATATCGTTACTCTCTATCAAACCCCGTCCGTCTCCAAATATGTACACCCCTCCCTGGTTACCGTTGAATATAGCATTTCCCCTAGACATGAAAAGAAAAAAGCGCCGTCACAATCTCAGAATAAACACGCTAATGGAGACAGAGATAAAAGTCATAACAACAAAGCGTTGTTATCATTGTGGGCCTCGCTGGCCGCAACACATTTGCGGTCTTGCTGCATCCAATTAGCCGTCGTCTCTCTAAGTTTTCGACACTTGATGCGTGCCGTGTGCTCACCGTATCGTCGGGTCGCTGTTGGACGTGATCCACACACCAGCAAAGTTATTGGCATAGATTTTGTTCTCTATAAACTGCCCCCGCCCCTTCTCGTGGACGTAGATGCCTCCTGTTTGGCCGTGGTGGATCTCACAGCGCACCACTGTGGGGTTGGCGTAGGCCTTCACTTCGAAGCCCGCGATGCGGTTTCTATGGATGTTGCAGTTCTCAAAGTAACCCTGGAACACGGAAAAGACGACGAATGAGACGGTCTGCGGCGATATTCGGGAGTAAAATGTACGAAACGAGAGTTTGTGTAGATACCATGCCGTGATCGAAGGTGAACACGCCGACATCTCGACCGTGGTGGATGTGGTTACGTCTAATGATGGGATTACCGTGGTTTTTCACCCAAATCCCCGCTAGTGCATTGTTGCTGATTTCATTGTCTTCATAAATGCCCTGGAACAGAAGACAAAGTCAGAAGCCTGTGTGAAGTATGAGTGTGTATTTATGGCCAATACTGTGTTACCATTGAGGCAGGAAGAGCATCTTTTACCTGTGCATGATCTGTAATGTACAGTCCTACGTTCTCACAGTCACTGATGTTGCAGTGTTTGATGGTTGGACAAGCTCCCTGACCACTCACACACACAGCCGAACCCACTAAACACAGGGGGGGGGGGGGGGGGGGGGGGGAAACAACACAAGTGTCACACTACAAAGATGGAGGGGCCAACTTTGAATGTTACATTTACAAACTGCAACCCACAACTCCTAATTGATGTACATGAACATGCAAATATACATCTTATATGATACAGAATCCACGCAGTAAATACTACTTCTGTGACTCTAATGTTGCAGCTGTACAGGGGGTCATGTGGTTGCTCTCCCAGTGGTCACTGTGTGCGTTACCTGTGCATGTGGAGCGGATGATGCAGTGGTCGATGTTGGGGCTGCAGTTGACGGTGATCTCCAGACAGTGGTGGGCGTTATGGTGCTGCGCCGACTTGTCATCAGGATTAAACTGCGGGGAGAAGAGCAGCAGAGGTCAGACCGTGGCTGCGCTTACTGACAACGCATCCAGCTTCTTTCCACCCACCGCATCCACACTAGACGCTCGAGGCGTCGGTGCCACTAATACTGGCAGCCGATACCAGGATATAACCAGAACACAGGAAAAATCATACACCCCGGGAGACAAAGAATAATCAATACGGCGTCACATGAAGCCGAGCGACATCGACATTCTTGAAAGAATTTGACTCATAACATAAATTGTTAAAGCTGGTTTAACTCCATGTATAAAACAATCAAGACGACCAACGTAGATGTGAAAACGATACCTAAAACTGTAATTGTGTAACTGACTCAGTTGGATACATAAACCCTTTAATAACGCACCTGGTTCATACATCTTCTGGCTTTTAATTAACAAAGATATCTGATCAGTAAACCGATCTGAAAATGACAACATGATGAAGAAGCAGCAATATCAGGCCCTCATCTGTTATTTGGCATCTTTTAATGGTCGTCTCCTTTTCCCACACCAAAAAGCGAAGAGCCAAATCTTTTGGTCGACCACACAATTTGGTTTTATCGTCAGAAGCCTGTGAGCATCTTTTTTGCCTCATTTGGAGTTCTTACTTACAAAAAACAAGTTTCCATTTAGGAAATAATAATGACTTCAACTATAAATAAAGAGACAAAACTAGCCCTTCCCACTGGGACATAGATTAACAGTGGAGGCCTGTGATCGGACTATAAAACAGGGTCTTTAATATACAGCCAGCCAAACTTCTAGTAAAAACATATTTGTTTCATCATTGAGAGAAGTGAGATCTATGCTCACCTTGATGGTCATGTATCCCACATAAGCATCCTCTGAGCCCTCCATGAAGACAAACGTTGAGTCTCTAGTATTCTCTATCACCACCTTGTCTGCTACTTTCCCGGGAGCTTAGGGGAAAGCAGAAAACACTCATTATCACCCTCATAAATATGGACATCAACACCAGAGAGTGTATCCCATCTTAGGAGAGATATTGATTGCATGCGGCGCTCGCGTCACAGTAAAGTCGTAAGTTACTTTCAGTGAGGGAAACATGCATACCTGCACCAATCATGGTGATGGGGGACTCTATATAAATCCACTCGTCTGTATAGATGCCAGAGTGGACAAAAATAAGGCCGTCAAAGTGAGCCTCCTGCACTCCACCCAGCGCATCCTCGATGGTGTCATAATACTGCAGGAGAGAGGGTAGAAACACCATCAGGCAGAATATACAAACATGCAATTCATCACACGGCCTTGTTGGAAAAGCAATCGGGTGTTTTAGCCGTGACATACCAGCATGTTCTCTCTGCCTTTGTATCTGCCGGGGTTACTGTAGAAATGCTCAGCAAAGCCGGGTTTTACATGAGCGCCTTTGTACTGCAACACAGAAAAGTCAAGTAAAGTTTCTGGTGATCGCATCAAACATCGACATGGTCCTCATACCACCTAGGTATTACTAGTAAATAAATAGGTTTGGGCACAAATACGGTGAATTTAGGTGGATTGGATTTTTTGAAAAGTAAACGTACCATAAAAAGTCACAAAGTCAGTGCAGATCAGTAGTTCTCAATGTGTTTGTAATGTTACCATCTAAAGCAAAGCAATGTTTACTTGTGCTGCATGTCCACTGGCTGTGAATACATCAACCAGAGTTACTCTCTACAATTATAGTATTATTAAGTTACTCGGGGGAAAAGGCATGCAGGAAAAGTAAATATAACTTTGTGGAGCAGAAATTGTTTTTACGCTTCCTGTCCATTTAACTATCCTGCAACCCCTGAACCCTAAATTAGGGTTTGTAAACAACAATGTAGGCAAATGATGATTTCAGAGTTATTACTATAATGTAACAGCAAAACACTGCCCTCTTTCATTTCTAGACATCACAATTATAATCCAGAAACAGTACGAGGTAGAACTCCTGCAAAACTGAACAGCCAGGTGACGAAACGGCAGTTTATTTAGTATAATGTATGCCTGTGATTCATTTGAGACTTTCAGCTTGAATTTCCCTTTGACATTATCATCAAAAAAGCCAACATGTTTTCCTCCTATTAGCATGATGACTAGTGTGAGAAAAACTCTGGATTTACATAAAAAGAGAAAAATGTATGATAAGACAAACTGTACGTTCTGTTTAAAGACAAAACAAGCGAAGCAACCGCTTGAAAAGTGTGGCTGCAATTCGAGAACATCAGCATTTCTTATGTTAACTAGCCTGCGGTGGCCAGGCAAAGTCTTCTGCCGCGCCATAGTTTAATAAGGAACGGCTAATATTGTGATTTCTGGCCGGCCTTGTCCAGCGCATTTCCTCTGCAGCAGTGCGCTGTGGACTTTGCCATGGACTTGGTGCTCAGTGCGACCTGTGATGACGGAGCCCCGTGTTCCCGGTGCGATGGTTAACCCTGGTGGGCATGTCCTCAGTGCACAATCTGCAGTGATGTAGTCAACCGACCTGGATTATAATCATTAATGTGTTTAAGTGTTCATCACTTTAATGTTGCTGCTGATAAAAAGCTGGAGCTCATTTTAATGACCTTATACACTCTTAGGCATTAGGCCTCTGTAAATACAACCCAGTAATACATCATAGCTTATTGGTTGATTTCTATTTTGTAGTAAGAATCTGAATTTACGAAGTAGCCTCTTCAATAACTTGTGTCGTCAAATAAATGTAGTGAAGTCAAGAGTACATAGTTTCCTCCTAAATGTAGTGGAATAGAAGTATAAAGTTACATTAGATTAAAATACTCTGTGGAGCAAGCCCCCAGACCCCCTAGAGCGTCAAAGGTCCAACCACCATAGTCTGACAAAATCCTGTGGGAAATACAGGATTTATTACACATATAAATAGAATTCGGGCCAGAAGTTATATTTACAACCATGAAAAATAGTCGAGGCTGAATATAAGTGACGTGTGTGCCGTCTATCTCTCCTCCGCTCCATTCAGTACCAGGGACAGCGCATTATTTGGGGTTTTTGCCAATTTACTATGAATGAAAAATTGGTCAATATTTCCCAGCGGAAACCCCGTTAATGTTAATGTGCCGTGGAAAGACATTTAGATATTGCCGCTGTTGTTTTGGCCTTGGCTTAAACTAGTCATTCATGCTGCACATCCCACCGAAGGAGTACACTACTTATTTCACTTTCTACCAGTTATGTTAAGGTTATATTTCCTTACAATATTTGACACGCCTATTTATTGGTGCATGTCTTTGCTTAAATGCGATTCAGGCTTGTGTGTATGTTGCAAGTGTGTCGCGCGATGAAAGAGGAAATTAACATTCATATTATACTATTCATATTCATATTATACATGAATGGGATACATGCAAATTATGTATTTACATTGGTAAGACATCCATTATTGTCTATTGCTCTGAAGACAGTCATTTCCAGACACCATAGTCTACCGGAACAACCCCATCCTAAGTGCTTATCTATGTTATAGTGCGGTAATAATGCTTCTGTATAGCCCCGTTCATTTTAAGATATTTAAAATAGAACACA
Source organism: Liparis tanakae (assembly GCA_036178185.1). Lineage (NCBI taxonomy): Eukaryota > Metazoa > Chordata > Actinopteri > Perciformes > Liparidae > Liparis > Liparis tanakae. The sequence goes on from CM070105.1 coordinate 12,193,407, forward strand.
ACTTTTTTTCCTAATGCGTGTGAAGTGTTACAACTTTACAAGCCCTCTTTCCCAAAATGAAATATTGTTAACCCAGTTGGTGGCATGGATTTCATTGTAAGGTCATATATGACTTTCAGAACGGCACATTGTTTATTTTATATATATATATATATATGTGTTAAACAATAAACTAAGTGTGTGCAAAGATATTGATGCTCTTCAGTTTCATTTTCACAGTAAAACTAAAATCACAGAAAACTATGACAGTAGACTTACCAGCTGTTGGAAGCTCTCCTTCCAGGGGTTTGGGTGTTCATGTTCCTCAGGGCTGACTTGGAAAAACCTGCCTGGCTCAGGATGCATCATGGGACGCGTGTACTCAAACACCTCCATGTATAGACGCTTCCTAGAATAATTATTACCCAAAAATATATTTCAGTTGTTTGCCTTTTAATGAAATGACAAGTGTCCATCTCCTCAGCAGCACTAACCATAGGATGGGGTCGTTGGCTAGCTGGCTGAATCGTTTGCAGACACATGCTGCCTGACAGAGGTCCTGTTCCAGTAAGTAGGAGAATATCTTCAAAACAACCTCATCTGGAAGCTTCTGTTGCAGATATTGCTCTGCTGGGGCTGCTAAAGACACACACATACACACAATATAAGCTTTAGGAAAACTATTTTCAATCCAAGCACATTAAATAAAATATGGAGTCATGCTGTTGAATAGATTGCAAAGTAACAGGATTCATCAGCGCACACAGAAAATCAATAAAGTTTTTTTTTCTTCTTCTTCTTTTTTATTTTTAAAGGTGAAAAAAAGCTAGCACTCTCCTTTCCCCAGCTGTGGAGATTCAACACACACCTGGCAGATCGTGGCTCTTACCGGACACTCGTGCCCGCTTGGCTCGATGGCCAAAGGCCTCTGTTGATGAAGTTGAAGCTCCCTGTGAAAGAGAGAAAAAAGGATATCAACTATGTAATCATCTGGAAAATGTAATGCCGTCACAAAATCATTGTTCTGTCAAGGAAAAACACAATCAATAAGACATGCACACTGTGGCCAAGGCACACAACAAATACACTTTAATGTTCCAGGCTAACCTCCATTGGGCCCTTGCTGGGGCAGGCAGAGGCGGTGGCAGAGGCAGCAGCGGTTCTTTTGGGAAGCAGGGTTTTGCGTCGAAGCTGATAGGGACTGTTCTGAGCTCCTGGACCAGACTCCTCAATAGCCATCTCTGCTGCAGCTGCTGCAGGAGCCTCCTCATCTGGACAAAAAGGAAAACAGATTTCCTATACATACCACCTTGTCAAGAGGCACTTCAATGCACAAAGCTGCAGTATAGGGCAAGACCATGCAATTAAAATAAAACAGCACTGGGAAGAGAGAAGCCCAATCATCACTCTATTGCTCAATAGACAACTAAAAGGTATTTAGTAATTGCAGGAAACACTTTCACCACCGACACAGCTGTTCTTCTTCACATTAATGGCACAACGGTGTAAATACATTACGTAGGCTAACAGACAGGGTATGAGTTGGTAAGGCAGACAAAAGGTTAGTGATTGATAATGGCAGATGCACCCCCTGCAGTCATATTACCAGTCTTTCATGTCTAGTCATACACAACTGAAACCAGTCAATGTTCATTCGTCTCTGGGTCCCGTGTGGGCAGAAACAGACTCGTCGTTTACGGTGCTGTCTTTATGAAGGGCCGCAGATAAAGTCGATCAGACGTGCGGCTAATGGCTAGAAACTGAACTGCGTAGCTGGCAAATCCGCGGTGTAAACAAATCGAGCTACGGCTAACAGGCTCCGAGAACAAGGAAGGGGACGTGGGTCCAAATCTGCCGGCTGCGTTAGCTTTGAACGAAAACAGCCCCAAGCAGAGAAAATGGAGTGTGAATTCACCCCAGAAAACCCACACCGTATCACCCATCACAGCTGATCTTGCGTGGCTTCTTGAAGCCGAGAGAGGGAGGGGGGGGGCGACTAGCTAATGTTTTTGTTAACGTTACACCCCAAAAATGGCAGTCTGAAGACGCCGCAGATTTACACCCTCAAAATCGTTAGTGACAGCTGGGAATGCGACGGCCGGGGAGACGCGCAGATTTTCGTCCGAGCATGTCAAGCCGAGCCCTTTGCCTCCAGCGGGGTCACCTGAATATGCGCTATTAATGTCGAACATTTAGCTGCATACGCATCACGCTCGGCGAAGACAACCCCCAACCCTCCACATAACCGGGCGAGCTAGCTAGCGGCGTTAGCTAGCCCCAATCACTCAAGCCAAACAAAGCGCGGCCTGGCCTAAGCCACAGAGCGAGAAGCCTCGGGTTTTCTTGGCAAACCCGCCGTCTCTCCGAGTGGTAAACAGGCCAACGGCCAAACACGGACGTTACGTAAAGGCCGTTGGCGCATGACACGGCTTCGCCTTCGACAGATAGCTGACGGCGGTCGCCCGTACCTCTGTCTCCGTTGTTCCGTTCGGGCTGCACCGGGCGCGGCCTCGACACTCGCCTGGGTCTCCTGTTGGTGGCTCTGACGGAGTTCATCTGGGGAGTTGGTTGTTGGAAAAATGGACTGCTCTCCTCGACCACTCGCTACGAAACGTACCGCTCGACCCAAACTACCACCCGCGCGGCCTTTTTCCAAGACGCACCCGAACAATTTCGATCAAAAATCCGCTGGTATTTGGGGGGTGTAATCGCTTTTTTCCTCTCCCTCCTCGGTGTTACAGCTCCCCCCGTATCGCTGCTCGGTGCCAGCTTCGTCTCAGTCTGTAGCAGGAGGAGCCATTAACCCACACGGGAAACAATCGCGAGAAGAACGAGACAAAAAATAAAAAGACCGTGAGCGCCCTCTCGGCCAATAATATCTCTTGTTTTATAACAGCGCACTGCAGCGGCCAATCAGGAGCTTCGTATGAGACGACTTGACAAACCTTTCTGTTAGGGTTCGGGATCCGTCAAGCGGCGATTTGATCAATGCACCGGCAGTAATAATGCTAAAAGACCATTTGCAGCCTCATACCCGCTGCTATATAGCGCTATATTATTGTATAACAGTGTTCTACATTGACAAAGGATAGTATTCATTTAAACAAGAACAACTTCGTTGGTTATGAACAAAAAGCATAGTCTTGAATTTGTCTTTCATATCTAATGTATGTATTATTTGCCATATATACTTCAGGTGCGACTGAAGTTAGGTTGGAAGAAATGTTTATGTTAAAAAGTTTACACAATTGTCTTTTTTTCTAATTTTTACATCTTAAAATGATCCGGAAATGTGAATGTTTGTAAGACAATATACGTGAATTGGGAGTTGATGATTGGCGGAGTAAAGTGCAGATTCTAAAGTTAAATGTAAAAGTCCTATATACATTTTAGGATTCTATTTAAAATCGTAATTAATGTTTTAAATAGAATAATCAACCAGGAAATTCACTTATCTTGTCTTTATTTAAAACAAGATTTTGGGTCATTTGATGTAAATACAAACTTAATTAATCAATGTATGATTACAGTTTAAAACGAATCATTCTATACATTTATTATAGGAATACACATTAAAAAAGCCTGTATTTTTTTAGAGGCAATAAATTTAGAATCCATGTTCACTCGCATGAATGTAGACTAAACTATTACTTTTTACAGCTTTTCCTGTCAGGCCTGCGGGAGTCTCAATCGATTTTGAGTGAAGGAACACGTTTTGTCAATTAGTATCATTTCACGTAATTGGACCACCAGATGGCATTGTTTGGCTACAAACGATTAGGCTATGATCTCACAGCTTCGCTGAGTCTATTGTGTGATAATGTTGTAAAATTGTATCTGGAGTTACTTTTTTTTCCTTTCTTCTTTTGTCACCTTGTTGTCGCTGGAACATATCTTCATTTAGGAATCCATTCCTGACCACACAACCGTTCATCATTTCTAATGATAAATGCATAAAGGTTTGAGCATTATTAAATTACAATGCAGAAGGAAATTAATTTTAATTTCTAGTGTGATTTTAAAGAAATAATTAAGGTAAACACATATGCACATATACTCTAATCATTCTATAAAGTAAACACAAGAAATTACAGTTATATGCTTGTTGAATGTTATCACTTTTTTAAAGATATTATTTAGAGAGATGCACTAAAAAAACAAGGAAAGAGAAGTGTATAAAATGCCAATTAAAATCAAAACAGTGACCTAAATAATATTGCTCGAAGCAGTTCCACTGAAGTATCCTGTACGGATCAAAAAGTAGACCACAACATGTGAACAATGAAAACGTTTCATATTATTTCCCAGTACTCTGTCTGGAGATTGTCAACATGTTCATGTGGTCTGCAAGAGCAGTTAAGGAGCAAGGAGACAGTTTCAAACAGGTTCAAGTCCTGAGCTGGAAGGCAACATCTTATCAGCCCTATAAATACCATTATTAATTGTAGCAGACAGCAACAGTGATGTAACCTTGCCCTGTTTTTCTTTTTCATAATAGTGATGGTTTAATACCTCTGTTTAGTTGTTTAATTCATGCTGAACTGCTGTAAAGCTTTTCTTTGCTGTCACTATCAATTGTTTTATTAATATTATTTACTCTGTTTGTAGTTCACTGTTGAGAGGGGGAATGTAAATATGTTTTATATACGACTAGAGCGCAGAGGTCACAATAAATCCTGTGTGAGTATCACCACCTGGTGGTCAAAGAGTATAAATGCACCCTCACATTCTACGTTGGCATGTAGGAGGGAGAGTATCCATATCAATGAGATGGACTCGGATTCCTTCCTGCAGCTGCAGCCTTGAAACCCTGGGCTGCTTGCTTCTCTGTGTGTGTGTGTGTGTGTGTGTGTGTGTGTGTGTGTTTGTGCTTTATCTCGCTGCCATATCCATCTGTCTGTAATAAGCAGAAAGAGCAGCTGTGAAGTCTCCCCTCCCACAACCCAACAGCCACCCTAGCACACAGACCTGAGGTTGGTAGGGTCACTTTGTCCTTGAAAGCTATGGATGCAACATTTCTAGAAAAAGACTGCTCACTTTAATGTGTACGTGGTTTCCTTTGTTACGATTCCTCATGCGCTAACATTCACTATAAAATAAAACTATTCAATTAGAGAGGATATAATAAACACATTTATAAATGACATTGAACCATTATAACGATATATATATATATATATATATATATATATATATATATATATATATATATATATATATATATATATATATATATATATATATATATATAGAAAGAGAGCGAAAGAGAGAGAGAAAAAAGGTGTAATTTAATAGTAAATCCATTTACAAAGGATACACAATTACGCTACAAAGCTAATTACACATTCTTCATTGCAAGACACACTGAATGGTAGGAGGGATGTGGAGGCATGCAGAGCTACAGCAGAGTGTATGAGGAGATTATTAATGAGTATGTTCTGGCATTGTGCTTCTTAATGAATATCATTCAATCATAAAGTATTACGCCAAATTTATAGCGATCTTTTAAAGTACATGTGCTGATATCTCGAGTGTCAAAACCTTTGCAAAAGTGTGTCAAATACTCAGTTTATTCAATTATCTTGAGACACTAGAATAGATGGATGGGAATAAGGTGTATCAAAGTAAAATGACTTTCCTCGTCTTCCTTCTACTTTGACTTGTTGTGATTGTTTTGATGCAGTAGACTCCAACCCAGCTGGCCTTCTAATCAAGGTAAAACAACCGCAAGGAGCTATCTAGGACAACTATTTGACCTAGATTGGGTGAAAGTATCTGCAGTTGTTCTGTAGCTATCTGTATTTGGATTTCTGTACACACATGGGTGAAGAATAACTCTTGTGCTCTGTGTTGTTACAGGTCAGAGGCCAGGCCCGAAGAGTCATTGGCTGATGTGCTGGCTAAAGATACTGGCAACATATCGTAGATACGTGAAAACACACACGATTCAGTGTCATTAATGGGGTTTAGCAGTTTGTTCAGTGTCTCCAAAACTTCTCATACATGTTTTGTCTTATAACTTTAAAGGTGCATTGTATTCTGTCAATATCTCCATCAGACCTACGAAGAATGATCTTTTTTTGCTTTAGAAAACAAAGACTTCTGTGGGGAGAGAAATACCTTCATGACAATCAAGCACACATACTGTATCTGTGGGTCAGCATTCTTGTCCCATCTCGACTTAAAGTATCGTCTGAAAGTGTTCATGCCAGCTACTGACAGGAGGAACTCTCTGTCCGGTAAATCTGCGCCCGAGTTTTAAACAGGCCGAAGCGAGCCGTGAGGAGGAAGAAATCCCGCCTAAAGGTGCGCGTAAAGAAGGCGTACAGGAAGGGGTTCGAGCATGAGTTGATGGGGTAGAAAAAGACCAGCAGGAGTTTGGAGTCTGACACGCTGATGAGAGGGAGCTTGAGGGCGGCTGAGATGGCGAAGAAGGAGATGGGAGCCATGCAGACAAAGTCAGTGAAGATGAGGATGGCCATGCGTTGGGCCACGCGGGTGTCGGCGTGGGCCGGTGCAGACGAAGGGTTGCGGACCGTCAGGTAGATGCTGAGGTAGCAGCCGCACACACAGATGAAGGCCAGGATGTTAAGGAGGAGGAGAGACACCACGTAGACCTGAGACTTCAGAGACTCCACGTCCATGGGCAGACAGATGCTCACCTTCAACACACATACACACGTTTAAATATCACACGGGGATTCAAGGACCTGGAATGTACTTAAAAAAAGATTCTGTGCCGAGTTACAGACCAGTTAAATCCCAACTCTCAAAGGGTTAGTGGAACATTGGACTATATAAATAGAAACCTACTAATGCCTACAAATAGACATCAAAACATTTCACTTATATTTTCCAGTAATAAACAAAAGTGTTTCTGTGCTGCTTATTCAAACTCAACACTTTACTCAACACTTTACTTTGTTTTCCACTTGTATATTTAGTATTAGTATTAGTATTTCGTTTTTTCGTTTTTTTTGTGTTTAGTTTTGTGTTTTATAATTATTTTTATTAATGCTCTGATGTGCACCGCTGCTGTGATTTTGAAATGTCCCCACTGTGGGACGAATAAAGGTATATATCATATCATATCATATCATATTCCCTTTTTTTAAACACATAGATATTGTATTAGACACCCCCAAACTGAGTGCAATGTAAGGCATTGCTTTGGAAATGCATCACTATCCTTTTTCTATACGTTAAAATACCATTTAAAACAGATAAGTCCATTGATTTATTAGTTGATCGACAGGATTAATCTGCAAATAGCTTGATGTCGCTATTTGTAATCAATACATTTTCAAACAAGAAGTAAACACTTGCTGCAGCTTCTCGAATGTGAGAATGAACTGCTTCCCCATGTCCTGCATGAGAGTAAATTAAACATCTTCTGGTCATATTTTCTGGCGTTTTATGGACAAAACGATTCATCAATTTAATCAGAAAAAGGAGCATCCGGTGGCCTGTTGAATGCAGCGCGGTCCAGTCAACACCCTCACCTTGCCGTAGCTGCTGACGCCGACGGTGGGCAGCAAAGCCGCGATGGAGGAGAAGATCCAGCCCGCTGTCATAACTATACACGCGTGTCTCAGGCACAGTTTGCGGTCGAGCCGCAGAGCGTGCGTGATGGTGTGCCAGCGCTCCAGTGTGATGGCCGTTAACGTGAACACCGACAGCTCGCTGGAAAACACCTGCGATGCAAGCAAACAGATATTTATGATGTGGTTATTTATGATGGAGCTGTCTAACGTATGCAAATGACTCCAAGCATGCACACACACCGTAAAGAAGCCTGCAACACTGCAGCCCGCACCCGTCTGCCAGTCTAGGGCGTCGTTATAGTACTGCCCGCGTGTGAGCATGTCCACAGTTGCTATGACTACCAGGTAGATGCCCATGCAGAGGTCAGAAAAGGCCAAGTGGCACATGAGGAAACGAGGGACAGTCAGTTTGGAGCGGCTGCCTGACGACGGCAACACCGGGGGGAAGAAAAAGGACAAAATAAATCGTTGGTGGTCAAAAGATACTTTGTTGATAAGTATTAATGGTAAAACCCCTCAAGTTGGTATTTTATTGCGAAAGAGAATAAACCTTAGTTTTGCAGATGTGGGAAAATCGCATAATTTCTGTTTTGAGAAGAAGAAATGGAAGTAAATCAGAAAAGACATTTGTTTGTAAACCAAGGAACTGTATTAAGAAAGGAAATTAGGAAAGAAGGTATAGTAGAAGAAAGAAAGGGAAGAAGAAAGAAGTTGAGTTAGTCTTGGATGGTCCCATTTCATACCTAACAAGACCAGAAGTACTGCAGCGTTCCCCAGCAACGCGAGGACGGAGATGATCCAGATGAGGACCCGCAGGGGGACGGCAGACATGATGTCCTCACAGGGGTTAAACTCATCGGGGGTGGGGCTGCAGGCGATGGTGGAAGAGTTGTAGCAGTAGTCCTTTTGGAAGTGAAGGTTTCCACCGGCCCGGGAGCACATGTGGTTCCACCTCGTTCTAGCGCCACAGACACAAAGTGCTTATAAATCTATGAAGGGGATTTCACCAACAACATTTGCCAGGATAATGTGTTCTTCTGTTTGTTGTTGTTTTTGTTGTTGTAATACGCATGGAAGCCACACAAGACTAAACGGCACCACAAACCCATTTTCTAAATGGATCTAAAAGTATTCATGTTTTTTCTTCAAGGTGCGTTTTCATTTTTACAAAACAACTTTAGATCAGACTTTTGAAAATGGATCACCTGCATTTCTCTCTCACATGCCTCTCGTGGCCTTTGCTGCATTCCCTTTTTTTTGGTTTCACACATTTTCCTCTTTATGACAACAAAACCTCAAGATTAAGGCTCTGAGTAATACTGCAATATTAATGAATGGCAATCAGCCCTCATGAGAGTCGCATTGAGAAATCAAAAACATTTAAAAAACAGCTACAATATTTTTAATATATACTCCTGTCAGTCACTTACGATGTAATATTATACCTTATAACTGTCAATTAATTGTAAATATCCTAACATTTGAAAGTTTGTCCAATTCCCACACAAAGGAGTTAAAAGCCACTTGTTCACTGAGTGCTGATAGGTGATTTAAGTTACTCGTGGACAGCTTTCGGCACTACGGCACACGTACCCGTTTACTTTCATGCTCTGGAAGGCGCAGCAGTGTGACGAGTAGGTCAGCTCAGCCTGGAGGAGTTTGGTGAAGCGCTGTGGAGGAGGAAGTTTTTTCAGATTGAAGGCGGACTTAGCGATCAGCCTCTTGAGTCCACTGAGGATGTACTCCTCCGGCAGTGAGCTGAGGGCCGTCTCGGAAATGTCCCTGCACAAACAACTACACGTTGGTATCCAATAGAGGAGTAGCAGTCATTATGATTTCACAATCCATGTTTATTAACATGTGTTAATGTCATAGGCATTTGACCTACGGTCAGACTATAAAAGCAGTTGTTTATTTTTACCTTTGCATTGAAAATGCAGAAGGTAATGTTTTGGCCGGCGTGTATTTATTTGTGAATATGTTTGTCTGTCCGTCTGTTATTCGTCTAAATCAGTCAAAACTGAGCCGATTCTTATGAAACTTGGTGGCATGATTGGTCATGACCCAAGGAACAATCGATTAGTTTTTGGGAGTGATTGGGTCAAAGGTCAAGGTCACGAAAAGGTGAAAAACGTAAATTTGCGATATCTCGGTTAATTGGCATCCGATTTGCGTGAAACTAGTGCCAAATTGTTCATAATTCAATCTTGTGATATGCGAAGGTATGCGCTCTACCGAGTGCCCATTCTATTTCTTTAATATAAAACACTGATTAATTTGCCCGAACAACGCACCAGTATCCTGTATTAACTAGCTCTATTGGTAGCACATATTCGCAGCATGCAGCATTATTATTATTTTTTTCTTTCTATTTTTTTCTTTTTTCCTTTTATGTTGTTGTTGATTTACTTATTGTTATGTATAGGTTTTTTGTTGTTGTTGTTTGTTTGTTGTTGTTGTTTTTGTTTTGTTTTGTTTCCTTAGTTATAGTCTTTACATAATGTGTATCCTCACAATTTGACTGTGATATGTTGTCAATCCTTATTTGTGAGGTATACATTGTACTATAAGTCTTGTTTTGTAATTTCTAAAATAAATCATATATATAAAAAAATATATAAAACACTGAAACTAAAATCTCCTGAGCAAAATAATATTCATGGGAAGTGCCACCGTGACTGCAAAGGGAGTGTTGGGATGTGGCGCCATAAGACTCTGCAGCAGTGACATAAATACGGTCTGTTTCCGATTGCCACTTCAATAGAAACGGTTGCATCTTTGAGTGAGGATACGAAACACCTCTCTCCACCAGTTCACCGGCTGACAATCTATTTTTACCTTGAATCTGGCATGCTAAGTGTTTCTGAGCCTTCCCCACAAATGCTGCATTGTTTTCCTCGTTCCCTCCAGCTTTAATAAGTGATGATGAGGAGGGTGAATCGTGTAGGCATGAGTTACGGTTAGATGTCATTCTTACAGCAGCACCAACTCACTGGAACCCACAAAGGCGTTGGCATGGATGCGAGAGAGCTGCTTGTTTCCTCTTAGGAATCTAAGAGAGACAAATGAAATGCATGCTCTGACTTTTCTCTCTTCATTTTGGGTAAATCTTCTGTTTGTTATCGTGTCTCATCCTGTGACTCACAGTCTCTTCATCTTTATGCCGCTGAAGGCGTCACTTGCCACCTCCTCGATGCCGTTCCTGGTGAGCTCTCTGTCGTAAGAAAGAGAAGTCAAAGTACATTCATGGGGCTCCAGTACAAACAATTCACAACAATTAATTCTCTGAACTATCAAAGCTTATTTCTGTGTCGCTTTTGTTCTCACTGACTCAAACTGAATGAGTGTACAATTATTATTATTATGGAAGGTTTCCTTAGAGATACGGAAATCTGTCGGCAAACATTTGGCAGTATATTCAGATTTCTAGTGAACTCAAATTCGTAATTTCACAATTTAAAAGTACTGTATGAACATTATTTACTAAAGAAATAGTTCAACAATTTAGGACATATACTTTTTGATCATATATTCCCCAGAGAGTCTGCTTGTAATACGAGAAATAAATCATTGTCTACCACGAGTTTAATTAAACATGTAATTCGTCATCGGGCGTGTGACGCCCGTCGGAGCTGTGTGAGGGTGGTGCATGCGCTCCAAAAGAAATGATGGATGTCTTACATCTGGTAGATAGTTTGAGTGCAGAGGCCTCTGAAGGCATTGGCTGGGACTTCCTTTATGTGGCTGTTCTCCGTCAAAAGACTAAGCAGCACATAGATAATACAAAAACACATGCCTCACAACACACACCGGGAAATAGAAAAACAGCAGATATATGAATGTTAGAATATCAGGAATGCACGCTACAATGCCCTTTAAATACACTTTATATTAAAGCTGGTATGTCAGATGGGAGACAGTCTGAAGATTGTTTTTTAGAGGCTGGAGATGATGGACAGGTGGATTGTGTTGTATTCTGTCCGTGTGCTGTCTTCAGAGCATGTGTAGGTACGCGTGTGATCCGATGGCCTTCAAGTACACGTGGGAACAATTGTGTATTCGTGGTTCATTTGTTTATCGTGTTTATACCTACAATATACAAATTCCGGATGTGGAGTGGATCTTCGACAAGTTTGGAAACGCTGTCAGTCCAGTGTTGGAGATGGTCCTGTGATGTTCAGATCAACCACCAGATGTTACTACGGCCGCACTGCGAGCTCAGAGGTTGTGTCAACAGAGACACCAAATGAACAAGACATCCCATCACACATCAAACTCATTCACAATTCAAAGAGCTCCTTGTTTGAAATTAATGTTCCATATTAAATACGTCGGAAATATGTGAGTGATTATTCAGAGCCGGGACAAAAACACAAATAATGAACGGGATTGCTTTAAAATAAGCCGCTAGTCGCCTTTTAAGGTTATGCTTATCAACGCCGTGGTATACTAACATGTTGACATGCTCAATATGAAGCGAACATATGCTGATGTTCAGCTCGCATAATATGCATGATATCCATAATATGCATGATATCCATAATATGCATGGTATCCATAATATCCGTGATATCCATAATATGCATGGTATCCATGTTCAGCATCTTAGTTTAGTTTACTCGCCTGCTACCTTTAGAATACCTGAAAGACTATCTGAATGAATCTCTCTCTCACAACTGTTACATGTCAGTTGTTCTGTGTGTACCCTCTCTACATAATTCATACACGTCTCCAAAGTAATCAGATCGACTGTTTTCTTATTTTTTTTAGGAAGTATTGAGTGGCTTCATTTTCATTTGAATCCTCTTTTTATTAAACCTATACATTTCAACAAATAATTTAAACCAGATTCCAGAAAGTTGTTTTAAGGGGTTTTGTTGTGGATATTTATTAGTATAACATCTGAAATATTTGAGATCAAACTAAAAATATAATTTTTGCTACAGTGTCCTAGTTTAAAAGTTAAATAGTTATTAATAATAATATAAGTAATGGTTATTCTTCTCCATAAACTGCTCAGTGTATCTGTTCCAGTTTTCACAAACAGTTCTGATAATGTCTTCTAATAACTTATTTTATTACGGTTAGTTTTCAAAAGATATAAAAAAATCCAATGTAATATTTTATTGGGTTGTTATGGATATCTTTAACATGGCAGAAATGATAGATAATGAATTTTGTGGAAAAAACATTCTTTTCATGAAGAGTGAGATTTAAGCTAATTCAATAAATGATGTCTCTGGTCACGTGGGGTCCTTCACTGGGTACTTACAGACGCTGTAGTTTCCCGAGGTTCTTGAATGCATCTGGGTGGATGTGTCTCAGGTGTTTTGACTTTGTTATCTCTCTGAAAAGAAGTCAAGTATTCCTGAATATAAATGACCGGTTTCACTGTACAGTTACAGGGTTTCCCCACTGCCGACGTCCCATCACTTATACTCACATCTTCTCGAGTTCGGGAAGATCAGAGAACGCGAAAGCTCCGATACTCGTCAACGCAACATTCTCAGAGATGAAGCTAAGGGAAACCCAAATGTGTAAAGAAGCAAAGGTCATTCAAAGGTCATTCAAAGGTCATTCAAAGGTCATTCAAAGGTCATTCATATCAGCTGTCGCCACACGCTTGTTTTACATTAGTGTAACTATGATCTCACATAGTTTTACTCTATAGACATGGGATACTTTTAATACTGCAGAGTTATGCAACGCATATAAAATTGTGCTAAACACAAATCTGTATTACTACTAAACTCCTTTTCTTTCATTTGAAGGAACAAAACAACAGGCAGAGAGAAGTTTACCAGTGAGACCAGTTTGGATGATCCTCATCTCGAGTGTTTTGACCTCCTCTGTTCCTCATCAAAGATTAAACATGAACCACACACACTTACAGATCCCTGAGGTGCTGCAGGCTGCTGAAGGCGCCGTGGGAAATCCTGGTGATCTGCGTCTGCACCACCTCCCTATTGATGAAGAAGCGACCCTCACATCAGATACACCAGGATGTCATCACTGAGGAGACATCTTAACAGTCATTCATGGACATTTCAGTTGTGGGGCGGCGGTGACGTAGGTGGGAATCATTCCATGTGGCCTGAATGACACATTGGCAAATCCACAACCAGGATGTTCTCTCTCGTATTGGGGATTTTATTTTTCATGCACAAATCCGTGGACTGAACGTCTTAGACAAAGATCTCAAGCTCATTGTGCACCTGGTGTAACTTGTAGATCACATCTGAAACGGCCCTGCAGTGCTGCATACTTAAAAAAATATCCCCACTGTTCCTGAGCCTTGACCTTCCAGCAGAACGATGAGAACACACACGTCGCAGGCTGTCGGGATCGGACGCTGCTTCTGCCACAAAGTACGTCCTCGTCTGTGTGTGTGTGTGTGTGTGGGTCGGCTAGATTTGCGAGTTAGATTATATGCATCTGTACTTCATAAATTCACTTTTATATCGCAATCTTCATACGGTACCATCCCCTCCTCTTTCTGGCCTTGAGATTCCTTCAAAATCTTTCAAGGGCCAAAACAACAGGTCCCTGTTTAAACGCGGCTCCGAGCCACTTTGTCAAAAACACCTCAACCTCAACCGACCTTCATGCATGACATAACTTTAAAAAGAATAAATACAATCTCCTTCTTTGAAAGTTTGATATTTTAGGAAACAAGATGTTCTCGCCTCACCTGGGTTCATATGGCCGGTAACTCAAGGGGACTAATATAAACTCATGTTCATCTATTTGTAATACTTTTATTCTGACTTTTATTCTGTGCGTCACGTGAGGACAAAACAACACACGTCTGTCCCATGATGCCATGGAGCCCACATATGCTTTCCCCACACATTTACATTGACAAAGAGACATTTACATTTGTAAATCAGCGTAATTTATTATTATTTTTATGAATAAGCTTCTCAGTATAAAGACAGGATAGCCCTCATCATTAGGTCCTAAAAGTTGTAAAATGCACTATTCTGAATCCAGAGTTATTTTGCTTGTGGATAAGCTGAAGAACGAGGTCGGACACACGGCGGGTCAAAGGAAACGCTTCATATATGGGCTCCATGGATGTGGATCCACAGGAGATCTGGGTAACTTTATACTTTTTTGCTTCATGTGCCACTGAGCCACTTCCATGGGAATGAATGAGGCCCCGCCTCCAACGCTGCATCCGGTTCCCTCATGAATGTAAACCAAGCAAAATGTTAAAAAGTCAAAGAAATCAGCTTCGCAAATGTTGTTTTAACGCACAAAAAAAATTGATTCGACGTGTTTTTTAGGCTCCATTCGTGAAAAACACTGAATGAAAATTTGACTTTTGTTTGTTTACAAGAAAACTCTACAGAGCTTTTTTAATCTGTGGGCATTTTAGAAAGCGTTGGTCATGAGAACAGTCGTTGAACAAAACTGACCCCCAAAAAAACATCAAATTCAGTGTAACATTCAGGCGAGAGGAGAAGAGCCAGGATTATAGAGGAATGTGTGAAGGGTTATGCACACTATTGGGATGTGATCTTGAACTGTGTGGATGCTATGCTCCCTGAGTCTTTATCAGAGTAGCATGGTGACTGAACAATACTATTTTGGGAGGAATTCTCTGAAATATTGACACACGTCACTTGTAGTGGCCCATACTTGTAGAGGGACATGGCATTGATATAACACATGCAAATCTTAATGAGTACGACTCTGACCTTCTAAAGCCTGAAAAAAAGAAGATGTTGTAAGATTGGAGTTTAAAAAGCACAGGCACTTATAAAAGAAGCCATTGAGTTGCATCATGGGAAATTTAGTATCCAGTGTTTTTAGAGTACAACCTGTACCAGAAGCTAAAGGTCAAGAGGTGATTTGGCTTTTAGTGGTTACACTGTAGCCCTTCTTTTCCAATAGTCCCACACCAATGAAGACAATAAAACACAACACACAATTAGGCTTTTACAAAAAAAAACGAAAAAAGTCCAAAGAATAAGATTTTGACATGAGGCTCCCTCCATAAAAGCACATCCTGTGGGTTTCTGTACCGTTTCCAACAAGAAGAGGAGCTTCGATGTCACATTAACTCTTGTCGGAACGTCTAAACTAATCCTCTGACTCTCAACATTGCTGCAGCGTCTGCTTCCCAACTGCAGACGTACGAGTGTCCATGAACTACTCTCTAGTACTTACAGGCGTTGCGTGTCGATGGAGATGTTGGAGGGAATCTCTGTGTCCCCGAAGCGCAGCTTGTAGCAGAAGTCGTTCTCAACTCCAGGATTGATATCCGCCGCTGTCTTCATCCCCACCGACAGGAACGCCATCAGAACCATCGCCCTCATCGCTGCGGTCCGTTCACCAAAGTCCAGGTCCAGTCCAGGTGGCTGTATTTCAAGGCTTTTCAACTCTCCCTGTTCGTCTTCCCACTCTGATTTAGTTTGTTTACATCTCTCTATCTTCTACGCCGGGTTTTACATGTTGACAAGATCACATTCCACATATGGAATGTTTTTTGTCCGTCTTTGGACTCTCTGGAGTGGAAGAGAGAAGAAGTTACGTGAGACGCTCTGGTGCCTCGTGCCATGCAGTGGTGAACAACAGGGGCGGGTAAACAGCTCTATGGGGGGATGAGCATGTAGGAGGTCTCTGCTGGGTTGTGTGTGTGTGTGTGTGTGTGTGTGTGCATATCAGTAAAATGCACCACATCCTTGCACAGATCCTAATAGAATGTTGCGATAGAGACAATTATTTTCAACTCTCACGAATGACCCATTACTCTAGCCTGCCCAAATATCAATGTTCCCACTGTTTATTGGTTACACTTGACACTTTATATACAGTATATATATATATATATATATATATAAAACACATTACACAATCATACACTCTAAATAGTACAAACGTGAAATCACTTCTTCTGATGAACAAGAAGCTTTTAGTGAAACCGAGTTTGTATTATTTAGCTTTATTTTGACATGAACCCTGAAAACTGACACAATCATGTAACGCTAGATAACTAGTTAGCCCAAAACTTGTTTTTTTACATTTAAATTTGTAATAATAAGGAGGACACATCTAAGTCCAACTCTTTCTTCCGTCTTGGTGCTTGTGGTGTCTCTGAAAGGCCAAGTGGCATTAAAGAAAAATGATTCATGATTTTAGAATCTGTTTGAATTATTATTTTTATACTGAATTCAGTTATATTTTTAGTTTTTTTTAACTACTTTTCATTTTGTAAATAAACCTAGATTAATTACAGTTTAGGAGTAAATAATACAGACATCAGGGAGTATGTTATTATTTTTCGGGTTGATTGATTTCTTTTCAAGTCAACAAAGGAAAAAAAAGGAGAAGAATTATGGGGAACAGGCATGAACCTGTTTTGTCTCCTGCTTCATATTTGTGTTGAAAGATGAGCACACTTTGATAGCGATGGACATAATATTCTTTTCTGCTGCACTCCCCACATGTCAGCAGGACAGCCAACTTGCAAGGACACTGCATTCACACACACACACACACACACACACACACACACACACACACACACACACACACACACACACACACACACACACACACTTCTGACACAAACAAATCTTTAATTTGACATTTACTCCTTTATACATCTTCAGCTTCTTCTCTCCACACACATCCTCCCCTGTTGATACACACATGTTTGTGCTGTGGGAACTTAATGCGGATGAACAGCTCTTTATGATTTATTCCAAAGCAGGAAGAAAAACGCAGCCTTGAGCTCTTGACACGACCACACACACACACACACACACACACACACACACACACACACACACACACACTCTCCCACAGTTTTGCATGGAAGAAACAGAAGGAGAGAAAGAAAGAAGGGAGGATCGAGGCTGACCGATGCAGCTGCACAAAGGAGTGAAAAGGAAGGAGTGATGAAGAGGAAGATCCATCTGTGTGCAGGTTTACGTGCTGATACATTTGTTGATGAGTGGTTTGCTGATTGTTCTGCACCTGTTCGAGGGAGGTGTGGATGAAAATATTAAGTCTTTTTTAACTATATGCCGCATAATGCCACTACTCAGGCGCCCCATGAAGGCGGTCCCGTTCGAGAGGCCCTCGAATGCACCTCGCCATTCACAGTGGGGCCCTTCACAAAACTCAGACAGCATTCACGTTATTAGACCCACCTAAGGGGGTGGGGGGGGGCGTATTTCTAAAACTAATGACCCAATACTTGTGTCATCTGCACTTTAAAACACATTTGAATATTATAGTGAAGGGAAATAAGTTCTCTCTGCAGTTTTCATCCTTCTACGTTTGGTTTTCGGTTGCGCAATGAGCCTCTTCGCCTTATTATCTGTGGGTTTGTAAACGTAAATGTTGTTGTTGACAAAGCCCTCTTCAAAGCAGCCGTCGTGACGTGTCATAGCAGGTGTCACTCAGGTGTAATTGATCAATATATCGAGGGTGCCGCCGTGCACAACGCCAGTGCCGTGACCCACCTTAATGCAACAGGGTCATCATAATTCATATTGTTGATCACACCGTGTTTACCTGCCATCACGTGTCAACAGGGCTGCTGTGAAAGAGGCTCCTGGCCACCAGTGAGTCCTGCACTTGTTTCTTATTTTCACCCTATGAATATAGCGGGCCGTCTTTATCTGAGCCGGCTGCGGTCAAGGACAGCCCGGCGGCAGATGGCTACAGCCGAACACAGGCCTGTGGTTGAGCGGGCGCTTCAAAACAAACAGAGACGTGGAAAACAAGCAGCGAGGGAACGAGGCGGCGAGGTGAGCGAGGTGTTCGTCGAAATAGCGCCGTTCACCTGAGGACGCTCGGCCCAGCAGAGCCTTGTTTACTTCTCAGCCCCACTTCAAAGCCCTGAGAGGTGTGTGTGAGGGGGTCTTGATGTGTGTGAGGGGGTATTGATGTGTGTCTAGGGTCCCAGTTACACTGTGGGGCTTGGAGGATAAGATGCAACTTTCCTTGTGGTGTCAGGGAACAGGAGACACGTTTGGGAAACCTCAATGTGGAGATAGTTGGCCGGGAGCAGACAGTTTAAGGATAGTTACACATTTTGGGAAATATGCTGATTTGCTTTCTAATGATCTGCTTGTTGTTTTTGCCAATAAAGGACGACGATTAATCTACCAATTATTTTCAACTTTTAATGGAAATTTGTAATTATATTTCTGCTACAAACGTCTTATTCGTTCTTCAAACATGCAGCAATGTAATTAGTGTTTATTTATGTTCGTCTTTGATTAGATAAGCGAGCAAAGACCAAGTTACAGTTACGCGAGTATCGGCACCGTGGACGCTGTTCTGTGTAATGGTTGTGAACATTTGTGAAAATCAAGAAGGCTTATCTTTTTAATAGAAGCTGTTGTCTTGAATACGGATTTGTCTTAGAATTAGAAAACTTTTTTTCAAAAAGACCGATGAATAGAAAATTCTGACCAGTGGAAACATTTGACGATTATCCCACTAATTCTTTCCCAAACTTTTAAATATTTTTACCTGCATCTCCCTTTAAGCCCCATGGCAGTTTTTAGGATTCTGCTCGAAATTGCATACCCAACCTAAAAAGGGTGTATCTCTGCAACCACAAGGGCTATTTGAATAATGTTGGTGTTATAATAAAGGCAACCCATGTGAGCTTTTGTTTAGATGTGTAGATATGTTACTGGTTAAGAGTAAATCAATATTGAAACACAGCAAAAATAGAAGTTTCAAGTCCGAATATAAAACAAAAACACTTTCAGGATGAGTATCTCTTTGAAATGATGTCTCACTAAGGTCTAACTCTCTCCAAAATCATAACACAATATGTAAACCTTCCCTCTGCAAAGTTTGACTTTGAAAAAGTGAAGCAGAACAAAGTTAGAGAGGGTTTAGTACAGAGAGAATTCAGGCGAATATTTTTTAACTAACCCTAACCCTAACCCCATTTGCATTTTCTCATGTACCAAACCTTATATTTCACTTGTATATTATTTATGATGTTAGTACACTTATGGTGTTCAGTTTTTGGCAAAAAAAAGAAGCAATATTTGCAATATTCATAAGCAATGGAGCGATTCATGTTGCTGTGTCTTTGGTTAATATCTCAGTGATGCTTAGGAGCAGAGGGATTTGGTGAATATATTTGGAATCTGTGTGGAGTTGTCTTACTTTTTGACATCTTTTTTTCTCTGATAGCACCAAGCTACAGGTTGCTAGTTCCGGAAACATGCCGAGTGGGCTGACTCATGCGAAATTATGATTGATATTTGAATAACTATTTTAGTTGGTGTTTGAGTTGTGTTGAAATGGCTGACTAATTATTGTAGCCCAGGTTCTCTTGATTAATTTGATGTGTAGCATCAATATATTTGTTCATGATTATTGTAATGTTTTACACTGTTTTTTAAAAAGGACCATATATGGTCCCTTGGGGCTTAAAGGGTTTGTTAAGTGCATTAAGAAAAGTAATGAAAATAAAAATGTGTATAGAGTAGACACAACGGTCTGGTAATCCCTCCATAAAACAACACATTGTCATTTCCAACTCTATAACTATATAACATGTTAATCAGGATCTTTGTGAGCCATGTATCTCACAGACATGACAATGGTATTAATATTCTCCTTTTAACCAGAAAGCTAATAAGTATCATTTCCAGAAGGATGAACTATTCCTTTGAGCTCAGCTCCCAACACGAGACGAGTTATCTGAGTGTGTTGTCCTCACGGCCGATGGGAACCGTTTCTCTCCTCGGGGGAACGAGACCGAAACACAACAAACACACTCCAGGCTCACTTGGGTAATATTTTATTTACTCATTAATCTTCAAAACTATTTTTCATAATAAATTTCCACTTTTATGTTCATCAAAGAACCGTAACAATAAAAATAAAAGAAAATACTGTAGAAAAATTGTACATATAGAAAATAAACATGGTTAATGAACACCTAGATGTCGGATCCCATTGATTGAGACGCGTCCTCTTGTTCCAGATGGCAACACAACAGAGATAGAGGGGAAAGAAAGCGATAGACACGGAGGCACTGGGGGGGGACAAGAGAGGAAAAGGAGGTCAAGGCCAGTTGAGGATGAGAGAATAAGGGCATATGTTAAGTTCATTTTTATACTCGGACATCTCACACAAAGTCCCTTTCGCGTCCCTTCTGGCTCTCGAGCATCTCGCATGCATCCGTCTGGTCGGCGACCTCGCCTGGAAGATCTGGCGGCGCTCGCTCAGCGGTCGAGCGCTCAGACAGACAATACCACCGGAGCCCAGAAACCCACCCGTCCAACATTGAGAGATCGGCATGAAAACAAAAGGACGCAAAGAGAAAGAGAGAGAGAGAGAATAAGGGAGAGCCAATAAAGATCAAAGCAACTCAGGTTGTCATATGATCAATGACATCATGAACTGGACTCTTCTATCGATTAGCGACACATGGGGACGTTTACTTTGTCCTGTTTTGATTCTTTTCCTCGGCTGTTTTTTTTCCAAAAAAACAAAAAGAAACAGGTGGTTGGTTAGAGCAGGTAGAGTGGGCGTGGCCTATAAGGACGTCAGGCTGTGAAACAGGACGTCCAGTCGTCCAGGCGTTGCACCGGAGTTACACTGCAACCCGCAACAACCCGGACCTCTTCCTCCTCATCTTCCTCCACCTCCTCCTCCTCCTCCTCCTCCTCCCACAAACAAACCTACCACCTCCGGACTTATTAGTGGGACACTCCACCACTTCACAGCACAGCTCAGAGACTCAGGCATGCAGCACACTCGAGATGGTCCCACTTCGTCGACGGGGATTTGAACTGAGAGTCCATTCAGAGATTAGATCGCGGTGGAACCCCACCGCCCGAAAACCGCTCCGAAAAGCCAAGTCGGTGAGTTTGTGACGGTTGTGCTTCACGGTGTAACCTCTGGAGTTTCAACGCGGTATAAATCACACGGAGTAAGATAATTCACGTGCAATAAGACCCCCCCCCCTCCCTTCCCCAAAGTCTATTCTGCCCAAATGTTCTTTGTGTTCGTCATTATCGTTGCAATAACAATTCTCATCGTGATCAGAGTCCTGTTCGCCTTGGATCGACTTCAGAGTCAGTTATGAAGATGCGGCGGGTCTGTAGCGCTGCAGGTACGTGTATGTCTGCAGGTTTAGATTGTTTTCGTTTCTTTTTCTGTGTGTGTGTGTGTGTGTGTGTGACACCGCAGTCATGCACGACTGGCGCCTGTAGGTAGCATCTGAAGTCTCAAGTATCCTGTCCAGGAAAATATCTCTCAGTTTTCCACTGATTTCACATTTGTGATATAGAGGGTGCCGTAAAAACATCAGCACCGCCGCCCATCCCGCCGGGCCTCGGCCCGTTCCCTCGCACCTCGCCGTCTCCATGGCGACACCCTGATTTCCTGTCGCTCGGCGTAAGACTCGGACCGTGAGTGTGTGTGTGTGTGTGTTTCCTCAGCACCCTCTGTGCTTCGGCGAGTCTCGAGGAGGAAGGCCGAGCAGCTCGGAAGAGACGGCTCGTTTTCGTCCCGGTACTTTCACATCGTCTTTGTTCTGCTCGTCCTCACGCTCAGCACACCCAGCCTGCCTCCGTCACCTCTCTGAGTCCCACGCGAAGACGTTCCACTGTCTTTTTTTATTATCTGGTAGCTGAACTGGTGCTTTGTTATCATTTGGAATGGTGTTCATGTTCATAAAATAAGCCTCTCGAGAGGCTCTGCTCGTTGGTAAATACTGTACAATAGGGGCCCGCGCCCCGGGGCCAGTCCGCACGTGTGTCTGTGTATGTTTGTGCTTCAATGTATGTGTGCCTGTGTATGCTTGTGCTTGCCAGCATGTGTGCAGATGTGATTATTGGAGAGTAAACATTAACATCATCATGTCTATGTCAGTGTGTATTTTTTTCTTTTTTTTCTGGAGAATATATCTATTTATGTACATATACCGTTATATATAAAGGTGTATGCGTATATGTCTGCGTGTTGGCCGTCCTCCGCCTCAGACGTAGTACTCCTTGTCTTTGTTCTTCTTGTTCTTGGAGATCTTGGTGATGCCCAGCGGCTTGTCCTTGGCGCTGCCGTTGGGCTGCGTGGCCGAGTTGCTGATGTAGTTGCGGCTCTCGTCCACGTGGTAGGAGCCCTCGTCGCGGTTGCGGTACTTGTACATGGCGTAGAGGAGGATGAGGATGCAGAGGGCCGCGGCGGCCACGATGCCCACCACCATGCCCGTGGTGCTGCTGCTTTCCCGAACCACCTCGGAGGGAACCGGGAACACCTTCACCTCCGGCAGGGGAGGGCGGGCTGTGAGGGGGGGGGGAGGCAAGTGATGTTACGTCACAGTTTACGGCACGCATTGTTCATTTGTGCTACACGCCAGGTTGATGGTTGGAGGACTGGAGCCAGAAGATACAATGCATCCCGAGGATGAATTATTCAACGTGCTTCTTTTATCGTGACACTTGGTGGTCAGGGGAGGCTGCAACTATTTACATATTACAGGGTTATTACACATTTTGATCGATGGATTTCCATGACTTTTCCAGGACGTTAAACCAAATTTCCATCACCAAACTGAAATCTGGGTATAAACATGAAAAATGTAGAAAATGTAGCGTATTGAGAGCGTACGCCGGCTTATATTTTGAGCGTCTTTCTTTAAAAATCATATGAATTATTTCAAACTCGGCAAAATGTGATTACAACTAATTTCCACGACTTTCCCAACACTTTTATGATTTTAAATTTTTCCATGACTTTTCATGACCATTTTAAAATTCCATGACTTTTCCAGCTTTTCCATGACCGTACGAACCCTGATATTATCACATAATGTTCACATAACGTGTCGAGGAGGGCCATCAGCACAGTATGACACCTTGCCAAATGACTGTTGTGAAATCATTTGCTTGGGAATTCTATGCACGGGGTAGAGTGAGGGGAAAAGAAGAAAAATGAAAAAAAGGAAAGAAACTGCTAGAGAAATAATATTAAATAATGGATACGGGAAGGTGGGGGGGGTGGGTGGAGATGGAGATTGGCGAGTGGGTGGAGAGTGTTAGAAGATGCCTTGAGGCAAAAACCAAAGTAGAAATTATAAATGAATTGTCGCGGGCGACCGAGCGGCAGGGACAAGCAAAGGTTTTCGGGATTGTGGTGAACACACGAAGAGAAGACACTACCTCCGAAGAGGCAGTGTGACGCGAGTGGCTGTGCGGGGGGCGGTAGTCTCACCTGAACTGGGGTCACAAGGGTCGATGTCTTCATCATCGCTGGGACACTCAGCCGACGCCACCAGCAGGTCGTCTGCCGACTACGGAGAGAGGATCCAGAAGACAGTGGGAACATGAGCACACGTATACGGACACACACTCCTCAGCCTGTGTCCCACACGCCTTCTGTTTATTTTCTACATGTGTGAGCACACAGCACCAATCCACCGCCCACTCGCTTCCCAGTTGGCCACCAACACTTTGGGTGTTGCAGCCAAAACTAGAGCACCAGAGAGAGATGGAGGGAGGCGGAGGGAGGAGAGAATAATTACTTTCTGTTTAAAGTCAGTTATCATCTTCTGCTCTCTCTGACCCTCCCCTTCCTTTTTCTTTTGTGGCCTTTCCATCTCCCACACCTCACAGCTTCCCTCTGTCCTGCTCTCTCTATTTGATATTGGCGGTTCATGAGTTTAAGAATACGCAGAATGTGAAGCCAAATATATATACATATATATATATATATATATATAAATATAAAAAGGAGTTTATATATATACATATAGGTGTTAAATAAAGGAGATTTAAATGATGTGCATGACAGGAATATATATATATATATATATATATATATATATATATATATTCTTATCATGCACATCATTTAAATGTATATTAAATATATATATATATATATATATATATATATATATATATTCCTGTCATGCACATTATTTAAATCTCCTTTATTTAACACCTATATATATATAGATCATTTAAATCTCCTTTATTCAACACCTCTCCATAAGCACCTTGTCAATAACCCACTTAGGTTCACCCTCTAACTGACATCAACCAAGTAATATCTCATCAATTGCTTATTCTGCGTGCCTCGCTACCTCTGGGAAAGACGCCCTTTTTTTCCTATCCATCCTTGCTCCTCCTGTTGCCATGGCAACTCTAAGTTCAGGCTGTTAAAAATGATGGGGAATAAAAAAAAGAAGAAGTGTGCACCCTCAGTGGGGACCTGTGCATTGATTTGCCATTCTAGTCGGGTATGAAGAGGAGGAGGAGGAGGAGGAGGAGGGGGGGAACATAGGTGGATGGATAAAAGGAATTTCAGGGGAATATTGGAGAAAGAGGGAGACAAGAAGACAGGAAAGGAGGAGGACTTCAAAGTGCTGCGGTCTTTACTTAACACCGTGCTAATGTGTCCCACATATTTATGAACTCCTGTTAAACATCGCCCGCCCTGACGCTTCGACATGAGCGATGTGAATGTGTGTGTGCTTCATCCACACCGAGCGCTCCGAGCCGGCACTAAATTAAAATTGGATTGTGATGCACTGCAGTAAATGTTAGTAACCCAGAGAATAAAGGAAGAGAGAGCAGAGCTCTAAAAGAGATGAGCTCTCGATGCAGATTTCAAGCAAACCCAGAACAGAACCGGAACCACAACGACAGCACGAAGCGGTCGACGACGTCTCGGCCGAAACCCACAAGCAGAAATTAATTTTAGCTTTTTCTTCGTCCTTTGTTTCTTTATCTCCTTAATCCTCATCTTACATAAGAGGAGCAAGCGCAACGTTAATTCATCTGAAAACGCCTGCACTGGCTTTGTGTGGCGTGGTCAAGCCTAACAAACATACATGAAGTTATTGATGCTCGTCTCCGCCCTCCGCCACCTTTCCAATCAGTTCTGCCCACTGAGCTGTCCAACGCTGCTCGCTGGGCTCAGCCTGTGGAATCCAGCCAGTCAATAAAGCTCTGAGCCTTTGCCAGGATCCAAATAGCACGAGAACAAATCAGCCCGTGGGAAACACATCACCCTGCCTGTCACCGATCACCGTGGTGCCACCGTGCTAGATCATTGATCCAGAAGATACCGACGTGGGCCCGTTCTGACTGCTGATGTCAGCTCAGACCGAAGCGGACAGGGACATTTAACAACACCCGTCCACTGGTCCGAGACATCCCCCTCGCCCGCTGACCCCCCCCATCCGGGCTACACACAATACAATGCATTGGATTCAACCAAGAAGGTGTGAATTGGACTATCGATCCACCTATCACACGGCACACAATGAACAGGAGGAGCACTAGAGACATGCCAGACGCAACTTAAATCACATCAATAAACCACAGGAGTTTACAGAAGATGGGCTAAAGAGACCCCCGCCCCTCCCTCTCACCCTCCTTTCTTTTTGCCCCCGACGTTTCACAGTCCATCACTTGAGCATGTTGACATAATGACGGACACAGACGCACAACAACGGGAGGGGATGAAAGAGACGAGGGAGAGAGAGCATGAAGGGAGGGACGTCTGCATGCCGAAAGAGCAAAATCTCTACCTGAGCAGCCGAACAGTGCCAGCGACCGTCCAAGCCTCCCTGACTGCCTAGTTCACACATAGCCGCTGCTCTGGGTCCTCACACACACACACACACACACACACACTCACGTTCAGAAGATTCAACAGCTTGTCAGTTACTTTCACAACTGGAAATCAAACCCACACTCAAGCTCTATGATAGCCAAACACGCCCCATTGAGACACATCGACACAGGCGCACAAGCATCCAGCAGGTCGGGCTGAAGTTGGCCGGCTGATGAAGAGATCCGGGCGAGAGAGGAGAGGAGCTAGCTCCACTACTGCAGATGGAGAGATAGACTCGTACACCGCCTGCATCAACAGCCTATCAGCGGAGTTCAGAGAGAGGAAGGGAGGGAGATAGAAGGGGGCGGGGGAGCGATGGGTAAATATGGAACGCTATGGAGGGAGAGAGGAGATTCGGAAGAAAGGAGAAGAGAAAGTGAGCGAGCGAGGAGGGAGGAGAGATAAAGAATCTAAAGGAGATAGATAACGAGCAAGAGAAGCAAGAGGGAGAAAAAGATGTGAATAAGATAGCAAGGAATACAAATGACAGGGAGGATGAGAGCGAATGAGAGATAAGTGTTCGGTGTCTAGGTCAGCTGACTCCTGATAGCCAATCGGCCACCGCTGTGAGCCTCAGGTTTCTTCTGTGAGTCTTCAGTGAGCACAGGTACACACACACACACACACACACAGACACACAGACACACACATGGATGCACACATCCAGAGACAGACATACACACACACACTCACACACCCACACACACACACCCACACCCACACACACACACACACTCTCTCTCGCTCTCCTCGCTGGTGCTCAGCTGTCATGCATTATTAATCCTTTTTATTTTTCAACATATAAAATAATAAATAAATATAAAATAGCTGGTGGACGGATGCGGCTGCACAAAGTGCTGACGGTGAGCGTGAACCCAGGGGGTCCGCTCTGAAACACCTCACTGCCCCTCCACTGATGCAATGTGAAGCAATTTGAGCCGGTTGTTCTCAATCCACCTCAGAATTTGTGTGTGCGTGTGCATGCTGTGTTCAGTTTGTGTGCGTGTGCGTGTGTGTCTGTACGTGTGCTTGTTAAGGCCAGGTTGGTTGCCAGGCAACACTAGCCAGCCTCAATGAAGAAGCTGTAGATTATTCTTAAACAAGACCAGCGCACGCACACGCACACACACACGCACACGTGCACACACACACACACACACACACACACACACACACACACACACACAGTTTGGGGTCCAGCAGGAGTGATGTGAGCACATACTGGGCCTGACCTAGTTCTCATAGTGATATCGACTCGGGTGCACCACTCGGCATCCCATATTTAGCAGTGACATCACAAGAGCAGGAATAGGTTGTTTAAAATAACAACACAACATAAACAGGGAGCGATTGAGGTGTGAAGAGAAGCACCTGTGACAACGCTGTCACTCTGCGGCGCTATCCATCCAGCTCTCATATCCATTATTGATGCCTGAGGCTTAGCTCTCAGCTCTCTGCAGTCTATTATTCATGTCTGAAACAGCTGGCGGTTTATACACAGAGGAGCTATTCTCGATGGGAGCCTGAATGAGAGAGAAAGCGAGCAGTGGGTAGTGGAGTTCACTATCTCCATAGCAACTTGTATCATTGGGAAAGAAAAAAAAATATTTTTCAGTGCGGCACAGTTTTATAACACAGAAGAAGAACTGCAGTACACACAGACGCCCACAAGGAGCCCGGCGGCGTCTCACTGGTGATGTGAACAGAAGAGTTAAAGTCTTGGCTGTACCTGCTGATGATGCTTCCTCCGACATCAGCATCAACGCTGCAGCCGCGATACATACGCCTCAAACAGCAGCCATGTGTTCCTATAGTCGAGTTTACTAGATGCATATTATGGAAGAGCTATTACAGCCGCCGCTAACACAATGGTTTCTCTTCCTGTGATTCAGTGGGTGGGGACCATTTACTTTAAAATGTCCCATCTAAGCCACTGATGAGATTGTGCTGTGGCAGGGAAATGAAATGTGTGCGTGAGCCTTTTATTCATGAAATGGTTCCGACTCCCTTTTATTTTGCGTGTAGCTTTTGATGGAGAGGATGATAGCGAGCAAATACAATACTATTAATCATTATCAGAAAGAAAAAACAAACATGTTGCACTATATATTTGTGAAGCAGTGAGTAAAAACATAATTCAGTTCCAATGTAACAGTTCAGCTCCAACTCCCTTCAACTGCCTATGATCACCTCGTTAGTCCCTCATTACCTTCACCTGGACCTCACGCCCTTCTCACCTGCCTATGATCACCTCGTTAGTCCCTCATTACCTTCACCTGGTCCTCACGCCCTTCTCACCTGCAGCCCATCCCCTCATTAGTCCCTCACTATTTAGCTCCCTCACTTCCACTTGTCCTCTTCCAGATTGTCTTGTGTTCTTCTTGAAGCCCTCCATCGTTATCGAGTGTGTTCATCTGTTCCCGTCTGTTTCGTTCCTGCCGGAACTTTGAGTAAAGTAAATTACTTTCCAGTTCTGTCTCCTGAGTCGTGCATTTGGGTCCACCCTAATATTCCCGTGACATACAAAAGCCCCACAGAGCTGGAGCCACCCTTCAGATGATATAAGACCAGGTTAAAGACACAATGGAGCCTGGCTGTGCACCTGTGATGCATGTCGTCACACCTCATGGCTACCTCCTCATCTAATAGTGTAATATCTCATAACGGCTACTATGCCTGAATAAAACACCCTCTAAGTCCTCTTTCTTTAGATGAATCATGAGCATTCATCGTTATGCTTAGATTCTGAACTATTAACATGTTTTTGATTTCTTCAACAGTTTTTTTCCATAATTACCTTCGCATTGAAAATGCGGAAGGTAATGTTTTGATCAGTAATTGTAAGTAAAAAAGTATGCAACTAATGCCAAAATGTTCATAATTCTTGTAAAGCCCAATCTTGTGATATGTGTAGGTATGCGCTTTACCGAGTGCCTGTTCTAGTTTCGATGTGTTTTTGTTGTCTTTTACACTTTAGGATTGCATGTCAAACTTGATGTGCAATATAAATAAACTTCCCACTCCTTCTGACACATCTCACTCTCCTCTCGTCCTTGATGACTAGGCGATGTGTTTGCTAATCCTCTTACTGAGTTTGAAAAGGAACTCATCAAAGCAAAGGACCACTTTGTAATTACTCATCGTCACGCCAAAGATGAAGCACGTGGGGTAGTAGGACATATATGTTCATGAGGAGGAATTACAGGCATTAAGTGAACTTCCCATACACAAGTCATAGATGCGATCGCGCTCTGACCTGCTGCGTGGCGCCCTGTTTCCTGTTGGTGGCCGTGGTGGTTGTGATGTCACTTATGGAGGGGGCGGAGTCAGAGCGGTTGCCTCCAGCCGCAGCGCTGGACTGCGGGGTGATGGAGGAGGACGGCATGTCGCCCACCAGTCGCGCGCTGCCGTCCACTCGGATGTGCGGATGCCCCTCGGCGGCCATGTTGAGGATGCGGAGGCCGTTGTAGTAGAGTCCGGACAGCTGGCCCTGGAACATCCCCGCGCTGCGCTCGCCTCCCCCGACGCGCACCGTCGTCTGGCTGTTGAAGATGGTCAGCTGGCGACCTACACGGACACGGGCGCACACATACGCAAACACGCACCAGGCACACAGAGAAGGAAGGTGGACACACACACGCGAATGCAGTCACACGCACACACACACGCCGCCGTTCACATACGCGCATACATACACACACAAGAGTGTTTGAGTGTTACACAATCCACCACCCACAAGCCATGGTAAGAGTATGGGATAGATTAAGCGTGGCAGAGCAAATCGAAGCCGTGGAGAACCGTGGAGAGGAGCGGAGACTGTGAGGGTGGGAAACGGAAAAACAGAGGATGAGGAAGAGACGAGGAAGAGGAGGAAAAGGCGGGAGGGTGAAGAGACTGAAATGTCGAGGAGGAGGATGACGAAGAGGAAAAGAACAGAAGGAAGAGGAAGAGGCAGCAGATGAGAGGAGTCAGAGGGTCCCGGGAAGACGGGGCTGACAGATGGTTGCTATGGTGATGGCTGTGCGGCACGATGTTGTGTTTGAAGGAGCAACAGACAGACGGGCAGAGAGACAGAGATCTATGAAGCATGCACAGGTTATAAGCTCTAGCACGGCTCACTGTTAAAGGGACTAGAGGCTAATTTAAGGAGCTCTGCTGAAGTTTAGGTGGAAAACTTTTACATTCTTTTTCAAAAAGCATTGCTCTATTAGTCATTTCAAATTTACATAATTATTCCATGTCACAATACTTTGCATGTACTTTAATTTAATAAATGCTTTATTGTTTACAATTTGATAATAAACAGAATTATTTACCATGTCTTAATAAAGCATCTTTTTATCAGTACTATTTTCTGATTTATTCACATTTTAATCTCTCCATCGTCCCTTTAACCTGATATTATCAGATACACACTAACAAGATACGTTCACAGGCACTACACTTCACACAGTATTACACACTACAGCTGCTCAACTTTTAACTACTTAGTTATGGATTTATTTTTAGATGTTAGTTGATGGTGCACAATATCGTATATTCAACTGTCTTCAAATTATATTGTTTAAGCTCAAAGTTTTAAGGAATTTTAATCAGGGTTTTTACCTTTGTCGAGTAGCCAATCGTCAACTACTCGACCGAGCCGATAGGGGATTCGCTGTCTGGCGATGGCCAGGCGCTCGTTATCAATGTTGCCTTTAATTTAGAGATGAAAACACAGTAGTAATTACGCACATCCAAACGTGGTACAGGAGCTGGATACAAAAAGAACAGCAATGAAAAGAAAGTAATGGTCTGCTCATTGTTAGCATGTCACTGCGTTACGCTTGATGTGCTAAGAGAAGAGGAGCTGAATTCACTATGTTTCCAGTGAGCGGACTCTTACTCTCTGTTCATTGGGTTTAATTTAAAGAGACATTTCAGGGGTTAACATCTGCAAGAGCACAGAGAAATAATGTTACAGCTGCCACATACTGTCGATAGAACTGACTGAGTTTAGAGTTACATACAGGAAGAAGCCTCACACACACCTCACAACAACTAACATTTAGCATTTTTACTATCAGCTACCTAAAGCCTGGACCTCATTATGTTAAAGACTGCTAAGATTACCACTTTAAATGTAAAAAAAAACAAATGTAAAAAAACAACAAAATACACTTTTTTCTTTTTCTTATTTTTTTTCTCTCTAGTTAAACATTTAACTCAAAATATGACATGTTTTTTAAATTATTGTTTGACCAAAAATGCACCAACTGTTATTATTTCCTTTTTACGGTGAGAAAAACAACTGACACCTGAATTGAATATTTACATAGATTACCTTTAACACTATTTAACAGGCCTAACATGACATAGACGGCTAAGATACAAGCTATTGAAATAAATATATCTTTTTATGGTTTAAAAAGTCATGTTTCATATCAGATCACACATATTTCATTTCAAACACAGGGACATAAAACAAAGCTGCAATTAAATTACTCAACTTTAAATATCAACATTAAGAGGAACACTAATGTGGTTCACCAATCAGGAACAGAGTTGATTTGGACTAACGCGTGGTTAACTCTGTCCCAGGACAGGCAGTGCTGTAGGGGGTTGGGCTTATGTGGGGTGGGAGGGGCCTACCTGAGGGATAGCGCTCTATGACTGGCAGGTCGTCCAGTTGGAGGGTTGCATTGCCTCCGCTGCGGGTGAACCGAATTATGTGGTACTTTCCGTCGTTGACAAACTTGGTGCTCTCCTCGATGTTGATGTCATCAGTGCCAACGTTAAATACTACTCTAATGTTGCCTTTATCCTGAGGAGGAGGAGGAGGAGGAGGAGGAGGAGGAGGAGGAGGAGGAGGAGGAGGAGGAGGAGGAGGAGGAGGAGGGGGAGGAGTAGAGACATATTATAGAAATGCAAAGATATCGTTTTTGTTTGGTCCTGGTTTGATTGTGTTCATTATTTGCGCGCCCATGAGACCTTTCTTCTGTTCTCCACCAAATCAGAACCTGTTGACACCTGTTTGAGAGTACTACTGCGTGTGTTGTCCAAAGCCTCGTGTGGCTCCAGAGGGAGCCGCGTGAAACCTGAACGATTGCCTCGAGGGATGGCAAATGTCAACAATTGGTTTAAAGTCTAAAAGTCTCAAATCTAACCTGTCCTTCATGTCGGCAAAAGGCTAAAATAAACGCTGATAGCATAACACACCTGGATCTCCTGTCTGCCGTTGTGTTGCATTGTCTAAATGTAACACAATGTGTTACATAAAAGTTGTATATGGCGTTACATATAAATGTAAACGTCCTAAACACAGCTAATTTCCCACAAGGAACCCGTTCACTTCCTCTCTGACTCAGTTTCCATATTCCTACCCCAACCCCGTTTTTGTCCTCCTATTTTCTCTCTCTCTCTCTCTCTCTCTCTCTCTCGGCCCCCGCTCACAAGTCTCCACTCCCCCGTTCCCACCAGCCGCCGGATGCCAGCGGTCTCTCATCGCACCCCTCCAACTTTCTTTCCATGACTCCCTCAACCCTCCTCGTTCCTTCTCCCCTACACCCTTCCATCCCTCACCCTACATCCCTTCATCCCTCCATCCCTTCATCCCTCCATCCCGTCACCCCACGACCCCCACCCCTTCCTCCCTTTCCGCTTCCTAAAGCTAACTCTTGTTCCATCTCGCAATAAATCATTTGAAAGCCATATCTCTATTAGAATGGTCTCTGTCAGTGGATGCTCTTTTAACTTCTTTTGTTGCTTTTTTGGACAGTTTTCCCTTTTTAGAGACGATAATAGGTCCGTGTATGTATTGAAGACATTCATTCCTCAAAAAGAGCAATATTTAAAACAACTTAAATGATTCACTTCATTGTAAAATCACATTTTATTTGTTGTAGTTGTTGAATGCACAGGTGTTCACTTACTATCTGCAGCTGGAGGTAGTCTCCCAGGCCCGACGCGCTGTCCACCCGCAGGAGAATGGCGTGTTTCTGTTGGGTGCTGAACCCGAGGGCCAGCCGGTCTGCTCTGGTGCTCGGACGTTCATTAGGAGGCCACGTGTAAACCACCACGCCTCCATCACGGCCAAAGATATAAGTGGTCCCAGCTGGCCCACACATATACATTTTTTTTAATGGTAAGCAGTCTTTATGCCATCAACAGTGATATCTAT
The DNA here is from genome assembly GCA_036178185.1 of Liparis tanakae. NCBI lineage: Eukaryota > Metazoa > Chordata > Actinopteri > Perciformes > Liparidae > Liparis > Liparis tanakae. Next base: position 12,226,710 of record CM070105.1, read on the forward strand.
CATCAGAGGTGACCTACTGCCGATTGCACCTATACACCTGTTTTTTCTGTTAAATGTTTAGTACACAAGGGACATTCTGGAAAATAATGTTGACAACTGATAAATGTCGCAGTAGAATGTCACATTTAGCTGAAGAGAAAACAACAATCTGTATTTACCAAAGTGCTTCTCCACATTACAAAGAGGCCGGCTGCAATAACTGACTCATAAAGACTGCACCGTACAATCGGCGTCGCTGCAGGATGACTAAATAATCATCAAGTATCTGAGTTGCAAGGCTGCTGAGGATAATTTGTTGAAAATGTAAAAAGGCCCTTATTTAAGAGAATTGTAATAATTTGAACTGGAGATAACTTGTGGTATTTTTGTCCCACTTCCGATTTGACAGCTGACAGTGCCCTCACCTGGCAGCTCGGATAAAATGCAGCACAGATATGCAAATCATCCACGTGCAAACGTTTTAAACCTGCAGTTATACACCAGGGAGTGTTTTCTACATTGGAGGGTTGACAGAGTGCAGGACAGGATATTTTGCACATACAAAATGCACTTGTAAACCTGGTGCTCTCTGATCTTTTCTCTGTGAGAGACACTGAAGAGCAAAGACTCACCATCATTGCAGAGTGGACCGGCATACGAAGTCATGCTGCAGTCACAGGTGAAGCCCTCCCACTGCTGCAAACACACTCCCTGATTGGAGCAAGAGTCTTCCTGACATGTAGTGCTGGGACCTGCAGTGAGAGAAGTGGCGGGGTGGCGGGAGTTAGGAGAAGATAAGCAGACACGCTTTATGGACTTTGTGTGGTGCCCAGTGTCTTCACAGCAGTATGTCAGAGCTGTATCTTTACACCGCATTTCCTTGAAACATTTTGCATTTTTAAATGGCCGAGTAGACTGCAATGATGTTATGATTAGTAGTATTAATAATAAGAAAAAGGAATCCATGTGAGTATAAGATATTGTGGATAGGCTCTGATTCTTTACACTAACAGGAGATGCTGAATTAGGAATATAAACGGAGCTGAAACTGAACTGGGATCTGTGTTATGAGGTTAAAAGACCAAACTGTGGAGAGAGCATGCAGGTGGTGGGGCTAGATGAATGGGGCAAGGAGGGGAGGAGGAGGTTAAACATAATAGGGCAGAGTTATGTTTACAGGCCTTCATCTCAATACTCTTTCTTCAGCAGTCGGTCACCGCTCGCTCCACGCCGCGTGCTAAAACCGCACCGGAGGAGAGAGTCAAAGCTCCCAACTCAAATCTCCTTGGTTGCACTTCTAACACGCAGCGTGGAGGAAAGGGTGTGAAATGATTCACAAATGGAGTATTGAAGTTTAGGTTGGAAGTCAGTAGGAGGGGTTAGAGAGCATGCTGCTAGGCAACCCGGGTGGTGGAGCTGTGGTCAACTCAAGTCAAGCGGTGGTGATGTCACTACTGTGATGAGGTCACTACGGTGGCTAGGAGAGGACAGGTCACTTCTGACCTTTGACTCTGGATCACTGGGATCCGCACAACACTTGACACCACTGGGTAGTTTCAACACACGCATACCTACACACACACACACACACACCCACACACACTCACACTCGTTCGCGCCCTCACACACGTGTCTCACATGCTCACACAAAGCGATATACCTTGCAAGTCAGCTTTCATCAATGTAACTTTTGTCAGCCAAACAAAAAAGCAAACAAGCAAATTAAGTTAGATGGTTAGTCGATGCACACGGATGCCTGTGAACTGCTGGAAGAGTGGAGCAGAGAGAGAACACAATGTGCAGAAAGATCGAGGAGGAGATGAGAAGAAAGAGTCAAATGTACATCCAATAGACCGAAAGCTGGGTTAGTGGGTTATCCTAATAACAGTGAGCATGAGTCAAATGAAAACTGAAAGAAAAAAGCAGTCGGGACAAGAGGCCAGAGAGATCTACTGGTGTGTTTTCTATTATTTTCTTTTGCGTCTCACCTTCACAGCCTCTCTCTACTTGTCCAATTGTTGCCAGTGCATCAGCCAAAAGGTCAGGGAGCCGACCGTTCAGATCAACCGTTGCTAGGCAACCCTGGAATCCCTCGCGGGAGTGGACCAGCTTCGGCAGCTCTCGGTACATCTCTTTGGAGACGCCCCCGATGTACAGGTCACCTGGTGGGGAGCGACACAATGGAGGGCAGCGCAGTGAAGCAATCGCAAAGCCAGACTGTGTAAATGCCAACGCTGCGAATAATGATTTTTCTCCTTGGTAGTTATAAATGAATAAATAAATGTAAACAGAAAAGCTAAAAAGTTTATTGAGTCTTTCAATTGATTTTTTTGTTGGACCAACAGCCACAAACCCAAATATATTCATTTCACTCATAAATAACACAGAAAAGATGCAAAAAATCAATGTCCAATAATATGTGTTTTTAGATAAATAAATAGAAGAATTAAAGATGATGTAAATGGTTGCCCATGGAATAATCAGACTTTTGGAAAATACACTTCTTATTTTCATTAGAAAATTAAAATCACTCATGTCTGTGCCGCCATCGGACGGTTAGCTTAGCTTAGCACAACGACTGGAAATAGAGGGAAACGGCTAGCATGGAGTTCACTGGTTAAGAGATTAAGCATATACATAACTCTTTGTAAAACAGATGTTGTATGGATTTAACAAACAATATATAACCTGCTAATTCGTGAGCTTTGGAGGTGCTGGTGGCTTCATTTTCATGTATTATACCGACATGAGGGTAGTATCAATCTTTTATTCTAAACTTTGAATTGTTTCAGCAGTAATCAGTATAGCTACTTAAAATGAGCAGCTACTGTAACTGAAGTATCACTGCTTGTATTCTTGTGCATACCCTTCAGGTCGAGGTTCTTGGCGCCCATGGTGGTCTGCGTGGTGACTTTGGTGTCAATCTTGACCGTGTGGAGATTGTTAGTGTCTCTGGATATGTGCACGTTGTGCCAGTGGTTGTCATTTAGGGGACTGTTAGAGTTGCCCTTGATCAGGTGTGCTCCATTGCCCAGGTCCGAGATGTAGTGTAGGTAGCTAGAAAAAGAACAAGGAAAAGAAAGATGAGAGAAAAGGCATATAAATCGTATTCATGCTGAAGAACATAAATACTTCAGGGCATTATAATCTGTCTTCTAAAAAAGTAAATACAAGAGTAGAAAAAAGCAGCTTGATATTTGATATCTCGGCCTCAAGAATCCTCTCTTTTTATTCATCAAGGACAACGTTAATTAAATCTCAGACTACATTGAACATGCTCATGTAGTGACACATATATCCATAAACACATATTTAAACTGCCTACTCATGAATTTCCCTTTGAAGACCTTGACTCATGTCGTGTAAATACCCCGCAGTACTTGTGCAGCTCACCCTTTAACCAGCTCCACCACGATGAAGTCGTTGCCGTCTCCCCTGTTGAAGAGGACCAGACCGTCGGGCGACGTGGTCTTGAACTGCATGAAGAGGTGCATGGAGTAGTAGGCCTGCAGCGTGGGCAGCGTGATGAAGCTGGAGCGCGAGCGGAACGTGACGGGGTCGGCCACGATGCTCTTGTAGCCGATAACGGCGTTCAGCTCGCAGTAGTCGATGTCGCCGTTTTTGCAGAGGTCGATGTAGGGCATGCCGTTGAGCGTCAGGCCCTGAAGGTGGCCGATGAAATTCGAGGGCACGGCGGGCATGAAGCGCTTCTCGGTCACAATACCCGTCTCCACATTGTGGAACTCCAGCTGGGTGTGGTCGCCCGCCATCTGACCTGGTGGCGGGGGTAAACTTCAGAGGTGAGGCCTTCAAGTGGAACTCGTTAGAAGTCAAACTCATCCTATTGCTCATCCCAACACATAAACTAGCACTGACAGAAATAGATGTAGCTGACACTAATACTACAAGTAAGACTACTAACAGGGTTCTTACACATGTTGACCGATGGATTTCCATGACTTTTCCATGACTTTAAACCAAATTTCCATAACTAAACTGAAATCTCGATTTATACATGAAAAAGTGAGAACATTTAGTATTTAAACAATGTGAATTCCAAAGCATACAGTATACATTTAATGAAACAAATGAATAAGAGACAATATTTTTTATTTAAAGAATAAACATTTGCTTCCCGAGCTATGGCCATCAAACTTTCCAGTTATGGTGCGTTCACTCGCAACGCGTAAAAAATTGAAAATTGCGCCGCCAGTATGAGAGCGTACACCGGCTTATATTTTGAGTCTTTCTTTCTAAAACATATTCATTATTTCAAACTCGGTGTAAATGAACAAGTGAATATAACACATTTCCATGACTTTTCCAAAACTTTTGTGATTAAATTTTTTTCCATGACTTTTCCAGGCCTGGAAATGACCATTTTAAAATTCCATGACTTTTCCAGGTTTTCCATGACTAAATACTATCGTAGTGCTTAATAATGTTTAGTCATAATTCAAAATGATTATTGTCACTTACACAGGTACAGATGTTGTCTAAAAAAAGAAATAAAACCCTTAATGTTGGTCTTATAGCAGTAAATCAAAACAGACAATCGGCCAGCCATTTATCATTCACAAATATTTTCACATCGACGTCTACACACAGACTCAAGAGTGTGTGTCAAACAGCTTAAAGGGGTAAACGGTAATGCTGCTGTTATTACCTTCCACAGGCTGCAGGTCGTCCACGGCGAGTTTGAGGCCCTTGCCACGCCGGACTACCCTCACCGTGTGCCACTCATTATCATTGAGGCCCGAGCCCGCAAAGATGGTCTCTGGGCCTTTACCTACACATAGCCCAGAGCACCGTTAACACAATGCACACAGAGGCGGAGGAAGACAGATAGAAAGAGACAGAAGAGGTAGAAATCCAGAGACAGAGACAGAAAAAGAGAAGAAGAAGAAGAAGAAGAAGAAGAAGAAGAAGAAGAAGAAGAAGAAGCCAGGCAGGTTGAATTCAAATTGAAGAACAGAGAGTGAAGGGAAGGGAGGTAAAAAGCAGAGGGAAGGGGGAACCATCCATATCCCGGGGAGACAAACACCTCCAGGTCAACTCACTCTCTCTACAGATCGACAGACACGTCACTTTGCAGTTACGCCAGCGAGACGGATGAAGTGACGAAAACAGACAGAGAGATTAACATAAATGGATGCCATGGGTTCCTAAGATGGAGACTGTGAGTCACAACAGGCCCACGCAGAGACAATCCATCTGTGGACAGATCACACTGCCATGATGACCACCTACTACCCACACATGCACAGGCAGAACATTCGCACCCCCTTGATTCCTGAGCCGCCCCCGCACAGCGAACACACGGCATATCAGCCCTGTGCACATGCAGGAGCGTTTCTTTATTTTCCACTAGAGTGCAATCCTTCAACGAGCCTCATGGTGGCACTAGACACACACGGCTCGGGGAGCTCTCCGAGGTGCTGATGTGCAGCAAAATAAAAGAAGCTGAGCTGTCCTCTTATGATGTCTCTCTCTCTGCCCGTATCCCAGCTCATATCTTCACATACTTTCACACATTTGACGGACTGACTGTTCCCCAAACCTCAGCGTCCCCTTGATCCTACTCACTACGAGCACCCCACCAACCTTGAACATAACACCCACCATACACACACACACACACACACACACACACACACACACACACACACACACACACACACACACACACACACACACACACACACACACACACACACACACACACACACACACACACACACACACACACACACACACACACACACACACCATCCTCCTCCAAGCCCAGTTGGTTTGAGTGAGTCTGCTTACAGTGACCTATAGGTGGTAACGATGGGGGAGGTGAGAAGTAAACTGACCCCAATGGATTCTGCTGCTGAAAATGTCAAGCATGCCTGCATCGCTCATGGAGGCACACACACACACACACACACACAAACACACACACACACACATACACACAGGTAGAGAGTTAGAAAAAGAGAGGCATGTATGCTAAACGGCATATATAATACAAACAGTCAATCAAAATGGACATGGCAGTGAAATGCATGTGTGTGTGTGTGTTTCTTTTTAAAGCTAAAAGAGTGTGTGTTGTGCGTTACGAGAGGACACAGGGTTCCCCTGAGGAGACTCAGCTGTGCTCTGGGCATGAGCCTCTCATCCTGTGACCATGGATCACCGCCTCACGCTGAGCCAAGGAGAGAATGTGTGCACGGATGTGTGAGTTAACGCGTGTGTTTTAGCATATGTTACCAAATACTCAAAGAACGAGCAGAGAGTGAGAGTGAGGCGGTGATCTGTGTCAACCTGGGAAGGCACAAATATACACGCCGACAAACACACACACACACACACACACACACACACACACACACACACACACACACACACACACACACACACACACACACACACACACACACACACACACACACACACACACACACACACACACGCACGTATTTTTGGTTTAAAGCTACTAGTCTGCTCCGCTCCGACTCACACACAACGGACTGTTTTCCACGCTGGAAATATAATTAAAATCAAACGACACAAGCGATTGGATGATATAAGAGCGGGGTGATGAAAACAAAACGACAAAAAGCGTTTCATATTCCATTAGCTCCAAATAACAAATGGCTTTCCTGCTGGATAAGCCTCACATCCCTCGCATGCCAAGGTTTTTATTTGACTGTGTGGACTATTTCTGTGGCGCCTGGCTGTTAAATCATTTTTTTCTTCCCCCTCGAATATCAGATGTATAATTTATTGTATGCACACCGTGTGCCAGAAAAGTGGCTGCCTACTTAAATGTTCATTGAGACAACCGGTCTAAAATTGGCCGACAGACATGCAGGATAGCAACAGTGCTGCGTGGCTAATAGGGTTTCTATGGCAACTGCAGTCGTCCATTTCACCACCTCTTTGCCGTCACAGAGCATTCTTCTCTCTCTCTCTCTCTCTCTCTCTCTCTCTCTCTCTCTCTCTCTCTCTCTCTCTCCCTTCTCTTTCTCTGTGGTCGTGACAGAGAGAAACTCCACGTGAGGGAATTAAACTTCATCAGGGATTCAGCTTCACTCACAGCGGCATTAACACAATCGCACACACTGACACAGGATAACACACGAAGAAAACACACACACACACACATATAGATGGCCATAGAAGGCACACACTCTATGAAACACTCCCCAAAAAACCCTCGTGTTCAGTTTAGAGAGGAACAACGAGGAAGGGAAGAAAGCCACAAGACGTCGGGATGAAGGTGCAGAGGGATAACACGTCTTTTGTCTCTGGCATGAAGGAGAAGTAATTACAGCTCGGAGTTGCATTCATCCACCAGTCACACTACCCAACACATCTAATGTACCTCAACACCTCACCCTCCTTTTGTTTCACTCTACTTCTCTTTCTTTTCATCCCCTCCTCCCTTTTCCCCTCACCCCCTTCTCATCCGTCTATCCTTCTTTGCTAAAATGGCCGACCTGGAAAACTCTGGCCCTCAGCAAAAAATCACACCACTCCTGTCCAACACACATGCGCACACACACACACACACACCCACACGCACACACACACACGCACACACACCCACACGCACACACACACACACACACACACATGGTATAAAGATATGTTGAATAAGGGATTATGATCAGATGGACTGACAAGACAGAGCGAGTAGGAAATAGTCATACACACACGCGCACACACACACACACACACACACACTGAGGAGGCAGAGGGGAGGGGTTAGGTGAGATGGAGGATCACTTACTGGCTGTACAGTTTATCCTGATACAGTCTGGAGGGAGAGCAGAGCAGAGGGTTAATGCTGCACACAAACACTTACTCTCCACGCCCCTGGGGACGCACACATCGACACACCCTGCACGCACGTATACAAACCCGCACGCACACACACTGCTGAGAAAACACACGCTGTCCTTCGTCACAGGACCGCAAGCTGCAAGGCGTATTTTCTTTCAACAGTGTGTCGCAAAATGCAGTTTTTTGAGCCTTTGATGCTCGTCGGTGGATCTTTACAGGAGTTATGGTGTTAGGGGGAGCGGTGTGTCCCAGCGTGAGCTGCGTGCTCATTGGCTGCTCTGGCCTGAGCGACAGGTTCAGTCACCAATCAATAAGCATCAGGAGACTGAGATGGGTCATGTGTGTCAATTTGTCTGATGACATCGAACACATCCCATAATTGTTGTCGCTCATCCAGAGCACAAATCTCCGAAAATGTCCGGAAGATTTAGCTCCATTATTATACTTTGCTTTGTTCTTTTTTTTTTACCCATGATGCCTTGGTGTGTCGTGTGGCGTCAACCACAGAAAAGACGCGGCTGCAGACAACCAGAGACCAACACATGCACCCCTCTGTTAGTCTATGTGTGTGAGTGTGTATTGAATTCATGTGAGAGTGTGTGACTGTGAAATGTGTCCAGCGGGTTGCATTTACGTGTGGAGTTTTAATATTTGAGTGTGTTTGTACAGTTTGTGAGTATTCACATTGATTGTTGAAAGTGTTAGGGATGCACAGGTCCACTGGGAGTGAGCAGAGAATGCAGCTTGAGGCTTGACCCCTCTGTTCAACGCAAAAAACAATGCCACTAACCTTCAATTGCGTGTGTTTGTGTGTGTACTCAAAAGATAAGCTGTGTGTGCTAAAACCTGTAGAACCCTTGAAGATATTTCTAGCGTAAACATTGCAGCATAATTCACCTGAAGGAATTATAAGGAAGTGTATTTACTTTCCAGGGATGATATATTATTCATCAACATTTAATGACATTCCTATGCAAGAAATAGCCAAGAGGCCGGTGTCAGCTGCCTTCCTCTGGCAGGTAATCAAACTACGTTGGAGAATCCACATAATTGTGTGTGTGTGTGTGTGTGTGTGTGTGTGTGTGTACCTAGGTTGACAGTAAGTCGGACCCGGCCCCCGTCCAGCTCCAGACGAAGGGTGTCTGCGGAGTTCCGGGACGTGGTTGCCATGAGAACGCCATAGGCCCGCTGGGAGCGAAAGCGCAGCGAGACGTCCTCCGCCTCGGTGTGCATCGCCAAAGGCAACTGCACCTTCATAAACTTGCTGCCGTCGTAGGACAGGATAGTGGCGTCTGCAAAAGACGCACCGGGGGAGAAAAGAAAAGGAGCGAACGGATGAGGAGAAAAAGTGAAATAAAAGCGGAGGAAGAGAGTGATGACGGTGGAGGGGAGCGAGGTGGGTGGATAAAGAGAGGGAACAGATTAACGGGGAGAAAACACACAAAGTGGGAGGAGACAAAAGAACATTTCACGTCGAGTGAATCAGGTTTGACAGAGTGTGTAGCGGCGTGGTCCTTGTTCCTCCAGAAGCTGCTTCCTACAAAAACCACGCCATCACTTCCCAGCCTGGATTCATCCTCACTCCATCCCAAAATGAGATGTAAAAATAGCCGCAGCTGGTTGGCCGGCCCTATAATTAGAATGCATGGCGGCGAGTGTGTTAGCCACCGTCGCTGACACCCCAGACCCTGGAGTCATAATGTAACAAGCTCAGGTGATCTCACTTTAATGTCTTTTGCATACTCATTTACATATTCATAATCTTCTCTCCCTGCTACCTGCTGGGGCCAATCCCCAACCACTAAACTGTTTACCTCCGAGAACCCCGTTTTTTTATTGGCCAATTACATACACAGCTAAACACACTCTCTCCATGTCTCTGCGTCTTTATCTCTCTTCCTTCCACCCGTCCTTCTTATATCTCTCTATTCCAGTCCTCCCTCGCTTTCTCTCCCTTTCGCTCTCCCTGTTTCCGTGGGAGACAGTTGGAGCCAAAGCAAAAACAAGAGAACAGGAAGAGAGGGAGGCCTCATGAATACCGATGAGCCGAGAAGGAGGGAGAGAGAGAGATAGTGTGCGTATGTGTTTGTGCGCGCATGTCAGAATAAGTGAGTGAATTTAAGTGTGAACAGAGGAGGGTTTAGTAAAGTGAGAGCAGGGGGAGAGAAAATAGGGACAGAGCAAGACAGAGAGAAAGGAGGGGGAGGAGGGAGAAGGGCTTGTGGCTAAAATGTAAATGAAACCTCATTAACTCGAGGAAGAAAAAAAAGAGGTTGGCCTGTTATATCACAGATAACATAACTAACAGCCACACACACACACACACACACACACACACACACACACACACACACACACACACACACACACACACACACACACACACACACACACACACACACACACACACACACACACACACACACACACACACACACACGCACACGCACAAATATCCGACCTGGGAGACAGCTGACTACATTTTCCTCTCCACCACCTGACCAACTACCGGGCAAATAGAGCAGGGAGGGTTGGTGAGGAGGAAAGTACAGAAGCCCATTAACGCCAAAAAAAGAAGACAAAGTGCAACGCACAGATGCCGTGTTGCATACCGCCGCTTCATTTAACACCTGGAGCACACTCCAGATGTGCCATAAACAGAACGAGTAGTTAAAGGATAAGACTGCTGATATTCTGCATTTTTGTTAAAGGAATACAGCACGCACAAATATACACACATATAACCTGGGATTCTTTAGGGGAACTTGGATGTTTTGATATTAGTTTAGCTTTTTTTAAAGGAGCTACTTTTATTTCAAAAGTTTATTTCCTCCTTTTTTAGATTCTGGGTAAAAGCTTCACTTCAAGAATTCTAAGTAACACAGGGTGAGTAATGATATACCGAGGATGTGGGGGTGTTAACGTATTCCTTTAATAATGCCATGAGGAGACCAAAAGCCACAAAACTCTCTAACTTAGCCCCATCATCTTTTATGAAAAAGAAAAGAAAGATATTTCAGATATTATCAATGATTTAAATATAAAACCATCACTTGGACTGACTTGTTATTGGCTCTTATTTTGTATTTATTTTTTGCCAATCTTTAGAAAACCTGAATTGTTTGAGAGCAATATGAACTTTAATTAAAAAAGGGATTGTGTAAAGTTCAACTGTATAATGACTGATATTGATATTGATATTGTCTCATCCATTACAATTTGAGATGGATAAATTAATTTACCAAAAAAAACGTATCTTTTATTCTTTTATTGAAAAAAGGAGACTCACACTTTTACTCAGTGAAGGGTTCAGATGACACTCGTCCATTGTTTTCTTTTCTTGGCAGAAGTGGGCCTCCATAAGGAAAGCAGTACATCAATACACAATAAAATAACCCACGAGTGTGAAGAGCAAGTGATCAGGAGGAAAGAGATGAAATTGTGTCGAGATGTGTTGTGCAAATGTGTCGCTAGGAATCTGTGTGTGACTGAGCGTTACAAAATAAAAATCATATTGGAGCCAGAGCACGGCAACCATTTTTGTTCATCAAAGAAGAGAGGGGGGGAGTACAAAAGAGAGCGAGAGAGAGAGAGAAAGAATGAGGGAGGAGAAAAAAAGGGAGGGAGAAAACCGCAGGTAGAAGGCGGAAACACGACCAATCACTCTTTCCATCTGCTTCTCCATCTGTGCTTCCTTTAATCCACTGAACCACCAGTTAGTGACCCCTCAATGCACACAGAGAGGGATGAAAAAAGACAGAGGGGGGGAAGACAGAGCTAAGAGAAAGAGAGAGAGGGAGGGTGAGAGTGAGAGGGAGAAGGAGAGGGTGCATTGCTATGATAAACATACACTGCGGATGTTTGTCCTCCGATATAAAAGGTTTTCATATCAACGCCTTACAGAAAGTGTGTGTGCCTATATCTCCTGTTAGATGATAGTACAATCATCACTTGAGACGCATCAGCAGTTGTGGCATAAACAACATTTCCTCTCTTCTCCTTGTCTGACTCCATCTCGCTTCTTTCAACAGGCCTTTATCGGTCCCCCTGCTAATCTTTCCTGTGTTGAATTTCTCTCCCTCGGCCCGAATTCATACCTTTTCTCATAACTCTCTCTCTCTCTCTCTCGCTCGCTCGCTTTCTGCCGGCCTCTCAACTCCCATTCCTCCTCATCGCCTCACCTGCTGTCATATGGCGGTTCTGGCCCGGTGGTTCCACCCTCCCCGGTCACAGCCCTTGCTCCCTGCTTTCTGCACATTTCCTCTCCCATCGATTCCCAGTCTCCACATCCATAGCGGTCCAATAGACCTGTCTGCAGCTCCGCTTCCTCCCACCTCCTCCTTTCACCTTTCATTTGAATAGTTTAGCCACATTTCTATCTGCCGTGAATCTGTACGAGGGTACCCTTTTAACATACATTAGAATTAGGACTAAGTGATGTAATCTGGATGAGGGTTGACTCTTAAAAGGGAAAAAAACATCACTTAGAGGGAAATTAAGGAAAGTGTTATCGCCCACTCTAACTGATGATCATAATAAATGATCAATTTGTAAGTTATTTCTGACTTTTCACACCTTCTGTCGCTCATCTCTTTGGCGTCACTCAACGTTCTCAAGCCAAAAAGCGAATGACAAAACTGTCATCATGAGTATTCTGCATCATGACATTATAAATTGTTTACAAAAGGTTGCAGGATGGTGACTTTAATAAACCAGCTTACTCATCTCTGTTGTGAGTCGAGCATTTCATTTCCAGATTACCGAATGAGCGGCGTAAAACGTCCTGTTCCTCTGCGTCGTTCTCACCTCTCTCACAGGAGCGTCCCAGGTAGCCCGTCCCCGAGCAGTCGCAGACGTAGCGGTTCCAGCCCTCCCTGCAGACGCCGTTGTGCTGACAGGGGTTGGACAGGCACTGTTTGGGCGGCTCTCTCGAGCACGAGGGCTTCACCCCCACCGCTCTCTGGGCCTCGGCCAGCCGCCGGATGTCTTTGCTCTGCCCGTCCACAAACAGGTCTCTGATGCAGCCAACGTAACCGTAATTCAACAGAGCCGTCCACACCTGAGGAAGATGCCACTGGTGTTGAGTAGTTTCACACAAAGGGATTTGACCACATTTTGCAGCATTTGGTGGGGAAATGAAGTCATATCAAATCAAGTAGCTAAATGGCAGAACTGCCAGCTATTTATTGGCTTTAAAAGACATTTTAGTCACACTTTCACCCTGATATATTTGTATTTGTTTATGCAGGTGCTCAATTTAATTTGTAATGTTTTTTTACATTTAACAAATTTGTTTAGCAATAACTTTTTTTTTTATCTTTTCACCCGCATTCAGATCCTGGCTAGTCTAGAATTTCTCTAGAATCAGCAATTCATTCGTATATCATGGTCTCCCTCAAACTGTGAAAACCGAGAATGAAAGGCGGAGCGTAATTTATTTAAAACGTACATTTCATAAATGTTTTGCAATTGTTCTACTTCAGTGTAACTATCGTTAGTAACAAAAGTAAAAAAAAAAAAGAAAAAGCTCTCGGATGGGGCTGCAATTAACAATTAGTCGAACAACTATTTTCACGAATAATCAATTCATTGTTTTGTCTATATCTAAAAAAGAGAACAAAATATCTCTTATGAATAAATGTATTCAATTAACTGCATATTGATTTTCTGTTAATTAATTAATTAATGATTGTCTCTAGTTGATGTCAATAATAACATAACGGCTTTTAAAATCATAAAAATAACAATCAATATCAAACATACATATTCAAACCTAAAATAATTGAATCTAAAAGAATCAGATATGATGATAACAAAGTTAAAACAAATTGAATATGGAGGGTTAGAGTTACTTCCTACAGAAAGTATATTAAACTCCAACAAAGGTTTATTTTCATTAATCCGGTAAATATTTTCCCAATTAGTTGATCTGCATTTGCTCTATAAAAGTAAATAATACTCAAATATCCAATTTACCATGTGACAAATTCCACCATTTTAGGAGCTCGAACCAAAGGTTTGGAAGAGAGCTTAAACGGTTAGTTTTGAATAAACTCTCACACACACACACACACACACACACACCTCTGTAGGGAAAATGAGTCCAGCGCGTTCCTCCGGGAGTCCTCCGAGGTACAACGTCTCATCCAGGTCCAGGATCTCGCTGTCACCCGGCGCCGTGTACGCTGTTCTCACACTGTTCACCGAGATGGTTCCTGGACACGGAAAAACAACTTCAGCAATCAGGATGACCTTCAATGTGAACATCCTCACCACCACCATTATGACTACCATCCTCTTTATCATCATCATCATCCTTTCCCCGTCTTTCTCCTCCTCCTTCATCATCACCATCGTCATCACCAACACTCATTACTTCTCTAATCAGAAGAAGCACACAGGGTTAATAGTGCTACGTCTAACATTTTGTCTCCATTAAATAATTAATCGTCTCTTTTTAGACGTTGGAACAGTTACAGTAAACAAACAAGATCCCCGTTGAGAAGATTGTCAGCTGCTGCTACTGCGGGTTTTCTTGACAGTAATAAATACCGGCATGAAAACTATAATTATAAAGGTAATAGGATGTAAACCATTTAAAATCCTGTGGCGTTACATTTGACTGATGTTCAAAGGACCATGAGAGAATACATATGAGAAGAAACAACAGTAGGCATTGCGTGAGTAGGATTTATCCATCCACCCACAGGAAGCATGGCTAGCAGCATGAAAAAGAGGCAACCAATGGCTTTCATCATAGTGTTATCAAAATACCACATTATAATACATCTGATAGTGCTACATATCAATTGTGTTATAACTGGTTTGCATAGAACCCTTACAACCCACTTTGAATCAAATTCAGACAGCAGACCGGTGGCAACAGCCCCCCGGCCTCGCTAGCCTCAAGCTTACTATAAAAGGCTGAAGTACAAACTCGCCTACTCTTCATCCTCCTCCTCCTACACATCGCCCTCTGTGGTCAGGGTTAGCATCGGAGCCGAGAGCCGAGCGCGTACCTGAGCGTCCGTCCCTCTGGAAGTCCACGTGATACCATTCTCCGTCGTTGACCTTCCTGTCTATAGCCTTGGTCTTGGTGGTTCCCGAGCCCATGTCCAGCAGCAGGTACAGGTGCCCATCCAGCATCTCAATAGCAAAAAAATCCACCTGCAAGTCAAACAGACACATTATTAATATTCTGAATAGAAAGGACATGCACATGCAGATTATAGCAGCAGTTTACAATAAGGTGATTGGGGCTGGAGTCTAATCATTTAGAATCAGGTTCTTTGTGCCACTCCATTCAATCTGAGCAAAGATGAGTGAGGATTGTTGATTCCTAGATTCTCTTAATTCTGGAGATCCAACCCTATTGAAAATCAAGGGACAATCAAGAATTCCACTATCTACCATTTTGGATTTGTGTGGATAAAGGTTTTGCTTTCAAAAGCCACATTTGCCAACAATAATGACTTACTTACTTTGTTTCCCCCCTGTATATTTAGTTTATAGTATTTAGTTTTGTGTTTTATAATTATTATTTGTATTAATGCTCTGATGTGCACAGCTGCTGTGATTTTTGAAATTTCCCCACTGTGGGACGAATAAAGGTATATATCATATCATATCATAATGTAAAATTATATAAAATATTGTATAGATATTCATGGTCAAATACCTGCTCAACTAATGACCTTCTCATCAGACAAATAAATATGTATGTATAAATATGTATTTTTCACCTTGAGGGTAGGAGGTGTGCGTGGATCCTTGCGTTGCTGCTGTCGGGGTTTGCCATGGCTGAAAAGCATCAGCCCATTGGGCTCGGTGGTCCTGAAGTCAAACGAGATCGATCCGGCCTTCTTCGCTGACCACTTGCTCAGCGCCACGAAGGACTCGGGGGTGTCAAAGGTCACGGGGTCCAGAGTGGCCACACTCTCGCACTTAAAGGACACCACCCCACTTACCTAGGGCAGGAAGAAGAAAACGTTTGTTGGGGTTCAAGCCTTTAAAGAATGGCACCTTAAATTGATGCCCAGTTTACATGAAGACCAAAATGGTTCCTGTGTAGCCTGAGATTGAAATGAAGCCAGTTGGTTTTCAGGTGTAAACGGACTAAAAGACAAAAGCTTGGGGATTCCTCTCAACAATATAATCCCATTCACTTAAAATCCCTACAGTACAATTATCACAGGGCCTGACAAGAGGCTCTCTGTGTTCAGTTTAAAAGAGGATAATGTCGTACATGATGTTGAAAGGACTTACCTTCATCTTTTGGTCTCCCTGTTTAGCCAGTCTTGACAGCTCCAACCGTACATCATTGTTCTTGTACACCACCTTGAGGGGATTGAAGGGAAAAGAATGACACATTAATTTACTTTTCGGCCTAAAAAAAAAGGAGCCTTTTATTAAACGTACCGTATTGCATATAAATATTGTGTCAGAGAATTGGAATATTATCATTTATCTTCATTTAACCTTTGAAGCAAGCAAAGATAACAAGATACACTTTTGATCAACCTTCAGAAGTAATAAAAGAAGAGAAAGCTGAAAAGATAAAGAGGGAACAAAGCACCTAAAATACAACCAGACATCCATTAATCTTTCAATTCATTTTAAAGTGTTTTTATATGAAAGTGGCCACCTTAAAAGCAGCGAGCCACTCCAGCCTCATTTGAACTGCTATTCGTGCCTGCCACTTGCAGAATTGCTTTTACTCCCTCTCTCCTCTGCCCTTTTTTGTTTCTCTCTCTTTCCTTTCCCTGACACAGTACGCTCTCTGACTGAGCAGCATAGAGTGTAAAGAGTGTGCTTGTGCTGAGCATTTTGATGTCGAGAGAGACGGGCGCACACAGGCTCGGCTTTATTAATCCAGACCTCTTTCTATGACCTGTGAGCAACATCACAACATTTCCTCTCTGTATTGGCTTTTCACCTCTTTTTTGAATCCGCATATCAGGTACTTTTCTTCCTGTGTGTAGGGCAATGAATGCGATTCTTCAATAAAAGTGCAAATGTGCAAAATGGGGTTAACTAATGTGTGTGGGTGTGTGTGTGTGTGTGTGTATCTGCGCCACACAAAACGCACAAAATTGTTCCAGTCGCGATCGCTCATGTGCGTGATTCACTGTATACATCTTAATTTGCTCACGCAGATTATCATATCATCGCATTAAATATGTAAATGTGCCAGTGGAGGGTTCACTATGACAGCGGCAGCCTCGTTTAAACGCCATCAGTCTTAATGAAGCAACACAGAGCGCATTCACAACTGATACAGACAGCTCTCTGTTTGGCACATCATCTGTCGGCTTGTTTGGTTGTTTGTTTATGCCTCTGCGTGAGTCTGTGGGACTGAAAGGAAGACTCAGGCTGTGTGTGTATATAATGGGTGTGACGATGTATTTGTGAGTGTTGCTGTTGTATTAGGTGCTGTGTGTGCATATGTGTGTGTATTTGGGCTTGAATATTTATTGTTGGCGTGTGCTTTGGGGGGGATTATTGTGCATTCCAGCACATGCATGCGCGTGCACACATCTGTGTACGCTAAAACCGCGTTCATCCGTATGTGTAAGTGTGTTAGTGTGTTTTCCTCACAGTGTCATGTGAGTTATTTGTTGTTGCAGTGTTGTGGCTCATTTCAAGCACAGCGCATGGATGGAGCATCTCTGTGGTGTAGCTAATTAGCATGTTAGTGCTTACTGCTGTATCTAGTCCCTCAACGGCACTCATCACTGATTCTCTCTGATGCTGTGTGTCCGTGTGTGTGTGTGCCAAGTGGACGCATTTCTGTATGTGTGTGTGTGTGTGTGTGTGTGTGTGTGTGTGTGTGTGTGTGTGTGCACTTTATAAGACAATGTGTGTAACATGTTGGCTTGATGTGTGACAGAAAGCGAAGGAAGAAATAAAGTATGAAAAAGAAGATATAAAGTATAGAAAGTCTATGCAGCATGAGTGTATGAGCTAATTACATATTTATATTCAATGTCTTTCATTGGAATGGAATGCAGATTTTATCAGTAGCTCAATCAGTCTAAATTCTCTCTAATTAAATCATTCTGAGCAAATTGTAGTTAAGTCATTTATAAAGTTAGACTAAACTATGTGATTTTGCAAACATTTTTCCTTATTGCAGTTCACTGGGAAAACAAATCAAGTACCAGTGTGTCCAACGTATTACACACACACATGCGTAACACCCCGTTTCTGTTTCTCCTGCGTTCCGTGTCTTCTGTCTTAATTGGTTAATTCGCTGCACCTGCCCTCAGCCACTCTTGTCTCGTTACTGTCTGATGTGGTACACCTGTTTCCCCCCTATATATTGTGTCAGCCTTTCCCTTGTTTCCTGTTGGATTGTTGTTTATGGTCGTCGCTAGTTCCGTGTGCTTTTCCCGTTGTCCGGTCCGTGTTCCTGGTTCTACCCGTTGACCCTTCCTGGATTCTCTGCCTGCCCCTTTTGGACCTTGTTTTTTGTGAACCGTTTTATTTTTGAAATAACAAAACGGCACTCTTTAATGAGGCAAAAAACAGTTCGCAAAAAACAAGGTCCAAAAGGGGCACGGACAGGACAACAGGAAAAGCACACGGAACTAGAGACGACCATAGACCACAATCCGACAGGAGACAAGGGAAAGACTGTCACAATATATAGGGGGGGAAACAGGTGTACCACATCAGACACTAACGAGACAAGGGTGGCTGAGGGCAGGTGCAGGGAATTAAATAATTAAGACACAGAGGAGACATAAACGGGGCGTTACAACATGCGTGCATCACGCTCCCATGATCCTACCTCTTTGAGACAGCCCATGAAGTTATTGCTGACGGGAGAACCGGGCAGGTCGGCGGTGCTGGGGCTCCCTCCCACGTAGAAGAAGTCGTCAGAGCCCAGCATGGTGTAGTCCTCCTGGGTGTAGCCCGTGGTGGTCAGGATGCCGTCCACGGAGATGGTCACCTACACAACAAAGCACAGGGAAAGGACACGCTATATACTCACACCAAAGGCAGCGCTAAGCGCTAGCTAGGCGCTGACCAGCCAAATTAGCCCCCGTTACTCTGGTAACCAATGTGTATGCATTGTGGTGGGAAGAAGGCCTGATTGGTTTGGGGGATAAGATAGTTGTGCTGTTGGGACTTCTGGTGTGGATCAGTGTTAACTGAGTGGCGTCATGGAGTAGTGCTGCCTCTCGTCTTTGCTGGTATCACTGACATTAGAAATATGTTGCTATTTACTGCGACTCGCTCAGCCAGTAAAACACGCAGTAGCTCCTTAAACCTCTCGTGCACTCTAACAGGAATCAGGCCACGTGGTCCGCCTGCTTTGATCTGTCTCCGTCTACTGCTTAGAATGACAAACTAGATCCTCTAAGTGATTAACAAAGATTCACTGATCCCCAAAGCGTCAGCGCCACCACTGGCGGGCTGTGACTCTTCACACCCAAACTTCAAAACAACTCTGCCGCTCTGTTCCTGCTTCTCGCACCGACTTCCCAAAACAGACTAAACCAACAGGATTTGTGCAGCGTTGCATTAAAAGGCTATATACGTCTTCTATGTCTGCTAATTCAACCGTGACGTTAAACGTTTACCTCCTTATGTGTCTGCTACAGGCTCTAAGCTATTTTATCTTTGAAGTAGAAGATGCATAATTACTTCCTAATATACTAACAACTTTCCTTAATGCTCCACCGAAAGTGAACTTGATGCTGGTACTCTTATAATCTTACCAGCCCATTATGCTGTATAATAGCCTGTATGGGGCTTTTAGCTCGCTCTGGTTCCTGTTCCTGTCAAGCATAAGTCAAAGTTAGTGGTACGTTATCACCCTGACGTTCTACAGTACATTACTGACCATGTTCAACTGCCCATAAAAGTTGTGAGCTCTTTACTTTCCATCTACAGTAAGCCTCCTCTCACTGAAGTGCTTATCATTGCCAGGCAAACTCGCCCAGCCAGGCAGGTGTTAGTAAAGTTTCCGCAGGCGTCATCGTGCTTTTCAGTCGGTGTTAGTACTATTTACTTGTTAGTAGATGTTAGTTGTTGCACCGCTGACCGCCACGGTATCGCTACTCGTGTCAGGCCAAGCTGTGTGGGGTTACTGAGGTTAGGGTTAATGGTGTCGATGCTGTTAGTAGTTGTGATGACGTTATGTTTGCTGTGTTGTTAGAGTGAGTTGTGATGATGGTGTTAGTTGGTTAGTTTATGGTCTGGGGGAGGTTTGTTAGATCAGTGAGTTCGAATGATATGACACATTACAAACACACAAATATTGATGTACACACACGCACATGTGTTAGATGGGTTAGGGCTCATTCCACACCTACACATAACACATACGCACATAAATATATATATATATATATATATATATATATATATATATATATATATATATAAATATATATATATATATATATATATAAATAAATAAAACATGCAGCCAGTTTCTCTCTCTGCATGCAACCACTGGCAAAGAGGACACAGTAGATACAAAA